>JAMAJE010000079.1:10077-78232 GCA_023629255.1 Pichia sp. PB3310
TTCATCTTTATTTTGATCTTTATTTTGATCTTTATTTTGATCTTTATTTTGATCTTTATTTTGATCTTTATTTTGATCTTCATTTAGATCTTCATTTAGATCTTCATTTAGATCTTCATTTAGATCTTTATTTTGGAGATCATTTTGCCCGACATTTGGATCGTGTTTTTGTTCTTTGTTTTCTTCCATATCTGTGTAAGTAAGTGATATCGTTACGGCATTTGGAAGACTTTCCACAATATTCTGGTCTTCTTTCTTTGAACTATTAGTTTCCTGTTTTAAATTTGTAGATGAACTACTATCCGTTTTTGTTGGTGTTGCAAGAAGGCTTGATTCTAAATTAGTATTACGATGGATGATGTTAGTTTCGCCAGCTGATAACTCATTTGGCACTTTATTAATATCATCAATATTACTTGAAACATCGGCAATTGATTCTTTTGATTTTAAATTGCTAACATTATCTTTTGCTTGAACTGGTGTATTGTTTTGTCCATTCCCCGCTTGTACTGAAGTATCATTTTCTTTCTGTTTGAAAGATAATTTATCACCAATAAAACTGACTATCTCATCAGAAAATTTATTCTTCGATAGTGCCCCTCGTTGGAAGTTCTTGAAACTTATTGAGTCATTTTTTCCGCTATCCTCATTATTCTTATGAGAATCATTATTCGTCT
The DNA here is from genome assembly GCA_023629255.1 of Pichia sp. PB3310. NCBI lineage: Eukaryota > Fungi > Ascomycota > Pichiomycetes > Pichiales > Pichiaceae > Pichia > Pichia sp. PB3310. The sequence goes on from JAMAJE010000079.1 coordinate 10,755, forward strand.
GTCCATTAGTATTTTTATATCGATTTTCATCTACACTGGAAACTGCTGTCGCAGTTCTTGATACGGAAAAATCATCAGATTCAATGTTTCTTCTTTTAAAATCATTTGTCTTTTCAGAATATTGATATGGTCTTTTGTTTGAAGAGTTCGTAAACGATTTATTATTATCAAGGTATCCGTTTTCATTATTATCAAATTCTGCATAGTCGTAATTTGATGATCTATTTGAGTTATAATTTTGTCCTATAAAAGATCCGGTATTTATTGAATTACCATGATATCCTGTTGGATTAAATGCATATTCATAATTGTAATTGGAAAAGAGATTAGGATTATTGTACTTCCGACCCCTGCCTCTTTGCCTACGGCGTCCACTGTTTCCAGCTCCGTGTGGACGAGGGCCTCTTCCACGACCTCTATAATACCCTCTATTATCCATTGTTTATTTTCTAGCAAAATATTGTATATTGAAATATTTACAAAATATAGTTATCCGTTTTGAATACAAGAATATTTAAGTTAAAAAGTAGATTACTGATCCATCAAATTAGGAATGCTACGCAATTTCCTGTCGTATTTATATTAAAAAAAATTAAAAAAATAATAAAAATAAATCTATTCTCTCAATTAATTTTAGGGACCACAGCTAGAGCATAAAATTACTGTTTATATAAAACAACATAAACCTTTTGTGTCCAAAAAAAGAGTAGAATTTATTTTTTTAATATGAAATATACATACAATGGATAGTTATATAGATGAAGCATGGATAAAAATTACATCACCAACAAATGGGAAACTCAGATTGACTGATTTATTATTATTTTTTGATATTTTAGAAGATTTACGAAATTGTAAATTATTATCATCTGATTACCGTGAATTTTTGATTGAGTTTATATTAGAATGTCCAAGTGTTGAAGTTGATTTAAATCAATTTAAAGCATTGATGGAAAGATTATTTGAATGTTCATTTGATGACCTTATTAGGGGGAAATTGATTACTAATAATAATAACAATGCCAGTAATAATGGTAATAGCTTTGAACGTGAAGATTTTACACAAACAATGAATTTAGAAAGCACCAAATTCAATTTATTTATGAAAAACGGTTCAGTCAATGAAAAGGAATCGAAATTACGAGAAAGAATTCAAGAGTTAGAGTTAATGATATCGAGGATGCAAATGAATCAGTACCAAGATAACCGGACATTGAATAAAATGAAGGATGTACTTATTAATTATTATAAAAATTTAGATCAACTCACAACTTCAACTTTAAATAATGACTCAAAAATTAATAAAATCACGCAAAGATTGAAATTAAATATTGATAAGCAAGATGTAATTATAAAAGAATTAAAACAAAAAGTTGGAGATAATCATCCAGACAGTTTAATTGCTAAAATACAAATTTTCTTAAAAAGAGTTTATTTGATGATATGGAGATTATTAAAATATCCTCTATATATTTTAATTGCATTAATAATATTCAATTTTATTCTGTATTTAATTTATGGTGATGATAATGAAGGATTTGAAAATTATAATGATGTGTATTGGGACATATGAGTAATATTATAATTCCCAAGTTGGTGGTAGTTTATCAAGGCATTCCTCACAAAATGTTTTATGAGAAGCAGCAAGTTTTGGTGATCCATACTGTTGGATATCACTTTCAGTTGGGGTTTGAGATCTAATTCTTAAAACAGCTCGAGGTTCAGGTACTGAATTATTTGAATACTGAGATTCTGGGGTGGCTGAATGACGAGATACTAAAACATGATGATTTGAAATTTTATCAGAGTGTCCTAAATTAGTATTTGGAGATAAAACATTTCGTATTTCTTGCTTTAAAACCTTTGCTTCAGGAAACCCACTATTGCTAACACGATCCCAAACTTGAATCCAATCATCAGTTTCAGATTTTTTAACGAAAACTTTAAAAGTACCAGGAATAAATGATGGTCTTAAAATAACTGATTTAATAATTGCATCATCAGAAGTTTGCGCCTTTGATGTAAATGTCTGTAATAATTCTTGTTGATACCAAGATGCTCTTAATACCCAGTTGCATTTAACACAGTATAAGATAGAAACCAAAGGGTAGACAATTGGATCTTGTTCCATTATTTGAAATAAAAATAATTTGTTTGTGTATTGTATTGTATTGTATTGTATTGATTTAGATGCTATAACAAAGAAATTCAGTATTATCAAAAAAGAATATGCATGTCATGATTAAATTTATTACTTGCGCATTGCTAATAATATTAATTATTACATTTTTATTATGATACTAAAATTTTATTAACGATATTAATAATAAAAGCAATAATTGCAACTTCAACGTTACTATAGGATCCAATCAATTTATTAAGAGATATGTATTTATGATTTTTTCAATATTATATAATATGACTTAAAAGTTACAGCAACTAAATAAATATCCCCCCTCTCCTCTATTATATATGTTTTTATAATTCATAATACAGTAAATATGATAAAAGTTTGTATTCCCCCATTAGGCAAGTGGGTCCCTTAGAAAAGATATTGCGGGTAATTATAATTGTAACGGGACGTGGAGATTGGACTTATTGGAATTTGAATTCATCAATGTATAAGTATATATATATATATATATATATACTTGTTTCAATTATTTCAGCTCAGAAACAAATATATACTAGATATTAATTAAGTAATTAATTTTCAAACAACAACATGTCATTGGAACTATTAGTGCAACATCCTCTTTATAAACAGCTTTTAAAATTCACATCATTAGTTGAATCAAGAGAAAAATTACTTCGATTTTTACAATATTTCGTTAGATTTTTAAGATATTGGAGATTTAAAAGTGTTTTATCATCTGAATTTGTTAATATTTTACCATCACTTCAAGCATCATTTACGTTGGCTAGAAAACCGTTGAGATGTTTAAAACCTTTTAATCATTTAAAATTATTTTCAATTTGTATATCTGATGAACTATCAGATTCTATAATGAGATATGGTGAAGCATTAAAACAATTTGGATTATTTTCGTTTTTCACATTTGATGCAATTCAATGGATTAAACTATTAGGATTATTTAATATTAATAATAAAAAAATTAATAATAAGTTTATTAAAAATATTAATAAATATGCAGCTGGTATGTGGTGTATTGGATTAATTGGTGGATTAATTAAAAATTTAAGACAAATTCAAATTTTATCAATAAGATATTATTATAATAATAAAAATATTAAGAATTTAAAGCAAAGGAATGATAATATTGATGATAAATTACCAACAATGTCAATAAAGAAAATTCAAAGAGATTTTATTAAAAATATTTTAGATTTCGTTATTGCTTTAAATTTATATAAAGATTTAGGTATTAATGATGGAATTATTGGTGGATTTGGTACAATTACTAGTATTATTAATTTACAAGATTTATGGAATTCAAGTAAAGTTTAATTTAATTTAAATTAATTTAAATTAATTTCAATTTCAATTTCAATTTTTAATAATCATTTAAATTTATCTTTTTTCTTGAAGTTTTCTTATCCTTTTTCAATTTTTTATCTTTTAATCTATTTTCATTATCTCGTTTACTTAGTTTGTCCCATTTTTGTAAAGTATCAATTGAAATCTCTTTCTTATCTTGAGAACAAATTTTAATTGCATTTATGAATTTATTAAAACAATCAGATAAATTTTTATCTCTATATCTTGTAGTACTACTCATGATTAAAATATCACCATTTTGAGTAAAATAAGGAAATTTTTTATTAATTGGAGTTGATTGATCATTGAAATTTTTCATTATAATATCAAAGTCTTTGGCTGGGATCCAATTATCTCTAGCGGCATACCAATCAGATATAGATAATTTAATTATTGCCTTTGAATCAGTTGTATTAACATGTTGACCTCCAGCACCTGAACTTCTAGCAAAAGATATACTAAAGTATTTTGATATTAATTGTTGATTAAAATTCGCATCTGATATTTCAATTATACCTTGTTTAAGAACACTACAAGATGTGTTAAACCATCGACGTAAAAACATGTTTTAGAATTTTAATTTTATTTTTTTTTTTTTGAAAAATAGATAATTGTTACAAGATAAGGAAATTGATAAAGAAACTTTATAATCTTTTATCATGAATTAAATAAATTATAGTTTAAATCAAAAATAAGAAAAAATCGAAAAAATAGTTTAAATTGAAAAAATTGAAAAAATAGAAAAAATAGAAAAAATGAAAAAAATAGAAAAAATGAAAAAAATAGAAAAAATGAAAAAAATAGAAAAAATGAAAAAAATAGAAAAAATGAATAAAATAGAAAAAATAGAAAAAGGAGAAAAAAAGAGAGAAAAAAAATGCCACGCCAGCACCTGCCGTTAAATGTTAATTCTGCAAAATTTTTTATGAATTTGCGGCTTAATTATATAATATTAATTTAATAAATCACGGCATTTACGATTCAACGGAAATTTAAAACCGCTAACGTCAAGACTTACCTTACAACAAACTTTAGTGGACAAAATTTTTTCAACCTTTAGGCATGGGATCAACAGTGCTCTTTGAATTTACATCTGAATATCTCCAACAAAGTGTATAAAAGGTAGTTGTATTCCCACTAATGCAGATTGTCAAGTTACCTTAGTAAACGATGGATACCAAAATGGTTTTGCTAGGAATAACACTAATTTCTATGTATTATCATATACGTAATACAATATATTTATGTATGCAGCATGTATATTCTTGACAGCAAAATGTGTCAAATTGAAGAAAAATTTTCTCGTACTAATAATTAATAAATTAGATCATGCTGATTGGCATTATTTATCTCTCTTCCGCCAACCCTTTCTTTTTTCCCTCTTTTTTGTAAAAACAACACTACATCTTTAGACCGACTTGCTAACCTCTGCTACACTCTATAATGTAATAATGAAGTAGATATCGATCGACGAATAAAGAAACATTTCTTATCAGTAACCAATATTGAACCCCACAGCTAAGATAATTGCATAAAAACTCGCCGGACGGAAAAATAATGCCTATATTATACAATATATGTGACCTAAAAAGTAATTAGTTAAATTGAAATTCAATTTCCGGACTGATAACAGCTACTATTATTATATAATACCTCCTCCGTTTTTTTTTTTTTCTTGTAAAATTTTCGATTTGTCATAGCTTTGTCGCCTAGTCAGCTTTTGTATTTTAATTCACCTATTTTCCACATTCTTTTATTTTTAGGTTTTAATAATTTCATTATCATATCCTTCTTTTCTTTTTCTTTTTCTTTATTTTCTCCTTTTTTATTTATTTATTAATATTTTTGATTGTCAGATAAAATCGATTCTCAATATGAAATTTAACGTCTTTAATAATAAAAATAAAGAGAAAGACTTAGATTCAGATTCTTCACTTGGTCCTTCTACTCCAGATTTCAATCAAGATACTATTAATGAATCTTATCCAATTAAATCAAATCAAACTAGTGAAAAAACTAAAGAAGAACAAAAATCTTATATAAATGCAGATGACCTCTTAGATCTTGAAGATGATTTTGAAGGTTCTGTTAAAGAAACTAAAGTTAAAAGAGGTTTAAAACAACGACATGTTGCAATGATTGCTTTAGGTGGTACAATTGGTACTGGTTTATTCGTTGGTACTTCAACTCCTTTAAGACTTGCAGGTCCAGTTAATACATTGATTGCATATTTATTTTTCGGTTCATTGGCCTATTCTGTTACTCAATCATTAGGTGAAATGGCAACTCATACTCCAATTGCAGGTTCATTCTGTACTTTTAATACAAGATATATTTCTAAGGCAGTTGGTTTTGCAACTAATTGGTGTTATTGGTTTTCTTGGGCAATTACTTTTGCAATTGAATTGTTTGCAATTGGTCAAGTTATTGAATATTGGACTTTTGCTGTCCCAACTTGGGCTTGGATTTTAATATTTTTCTTTGTTCTAACATTTTCAAATTTTGTTCCTGTTAGATATTACGGTGAAATTGAGTTTTGGATTGCTTTTATTAAAGTTATTGCAATTATTGGTTTTATCATTTATGCTTTATGTATGGTTTGTGGTGCTGGTATTACAGGTCCTGTTGGTTTCAGATACTGGAGGAACCCTGGTCCATGGGGTGAAGGTGCTGGTTTGGTCTCTAATACTAACACTGATAGATTCCTCGGTTGGGTCTCTTCATTGATTAATGCAGCGTTCACATATCAAGGTGTCGAGTTAACAGGTATCTCAGCGGGTGAATCTTCAAATCCAAGAAAAACCGTTCCAAAAGCTATTAATAAAGTTATATTTAGAATCTTGATATTTTACATCTTAACTCTATTTTTTATTGGTTTATTAGTTCCATATAATGATCCAGCATTAACATCGACAGAAAATTTTATTTCATCATCTCCATTTTTAATTGCAATTACAAATTCAGGAACCAAAGTTTTACCAGATATTTTCAATGCTGTTATGCTTATAACTATTATTTCTGCTGGTAACTCAAATGTTTATATCGGATCACGTATTCTTTACTCAATGGCTGGTGCAACAGCTCCAAAGATTTTTGCAAGAACTAATAGATATGGTGTCCCAATTTATGGTGTTATATTCACTGCACTCTTCGGTTTATTGGCATTTTTAAATGTTTCAAATAGTGGTACAACAGTTTTCAATTGGTTGATGAATATATCCGCATTGGCTGGTTTAATTTCATGGTGTTTTATCACTGCTGCTCATTTAAGATTTATGGCAATCTTAAAATCGAGGAACATATCTCGTGATACCTTACCATTCAAAGCTAATTTTGGCCCAATTGTTGCTTGGATCACTGAATTCTTTTTAGTATTGATTGTTTTCATCCAAGGATATGCAGTATTTTTTGATTTCAATGTAAGTAGTTTCTTTGCATCATATGTTTCCTTGATTATGACAGTTGTTTTCTGGTTTGTCGCACAAGTTACATATTATAGAAAGGACCCATGGTTAGTTCCAGTTGATGCAGTTGATTTAGATTCATTCGCAAGGGATATGGAAACTGAAATTTGGGATGATGATAATTTAGATGATCAAATTCCATCTAAGTTTGAAAAGTTTTGGGAATTTATGCTATGATAATTTACTTAATTCGCTTTTATTTATCTTCAAATGCATTATTTATAGAATTTGTTTTGCTAATTATTATATAACTTTTTAGACTCCTTTTTTATGTACGATATTTTAATTTTAATAAGTTTTTTATTCATTTATTAAATCATTTTGATTTTATTTGTGGTGATTTATTTCCTGTATGACATTATATTTGAAAAGTCTTACAAATTTAGTAAAAATGTAAAAATTACACATAAATATATATGCACTTGTTCATGCCGTTCCCGAACTTGTAGAATTTAAGCAGCTGGACAAATTAATGATTGTATGTCTCAAATAATATTAGTAATAATTATAATTTTAAAAAAAATAACTGTGTTGGATCTATAAATTAATGCAAACTGAGTGGAGTGGCTGTAATAGTTGACTGTCGCTATAAACTTCCAACAACGGAGACTTTTCAAGGAGACTTTTTATAGTGCCTTTTTGCTTGTCCGCTAACGTTTGTTAGAAGGTATTCCTTGACGTTAGTGGACAATTGAGTAGGAGTTGTTGAATTTTAATCCACTAACTTGTCCACTAACTTCAGGTAACACCTATTTTGCTATCATTTGAATCGATCAGTGTATTCATATCAAGGCCTACAAAATAAATGGTAAACCCTTGTATCCTTATCAATAATCAATGAACAATAATCAAATCTTTAGATAACGGTACTAAAATTGTAGATTACTGATTTTGGATTTCAAACTTTGAGTTGAACCTTCGGTAGGTTTAAGGTAACAGGCATTTTTTCTCAAATTTTTTTTATTTCCAAAACTGCAAAAAAATTTTTAAAGGTGCTATATTTAGGATTTTATTTCCATTAACGACTATATTTGTAATACGACTGCAATCGGAAAAGGTTAGCTGAAAGTTAGTTTTTGTGTTCCATACGGCGAAGGAGATTGTACAATAGAATCTTAACTTAATTTTGACATATTTTTCACCTAAATTGACATATTTTCAACCGGCGAGAATTTAATTTTCTATGAAGTAATAAATGATCCCTTAATGGAAACTAGACTGTTCACACTTTCCTTTTAGATAAGCTTACCAAAATTATATGTTTCTTCTTATTTTCTTTTAAGTATAGTTATCTAAATAACAAATGTTTTCTGAGAGTTTTAAAAAAAATTTCTACTATAGCTTCGACATCTTTTAAACTCATCTGATTTTGATTGGTTTTAGTTGGTAAATTCTTTTGCTTCCTTTTTCATTAAATGGTGTATATATTAGATAAAGATGACGATTAGGAAAAAATTATATAATTATAAACCATTCAAAAATGTTAATGATCAAGCAAAATCTGGTGAATCGTATTCTCAGATAAACGACAAAAATAACTTGGAATATATTGAAGACAAGCCAATTCCGTGGTCAAGTGCAGTCGACAAAAAATATGATGATTTCGATTACTTTAATGAAAACAATGAAGGTGATGTTCATGAAACCACAGTTAAAAGAGGTTTAAAACAACGTCATGTTGCAATGATTGCTTTAGGTGGTACAATTGGTACTGGTTTATTTATTGGTACTTCAAGCCCTTTAAGAATGGCAGGTCCAGTTAATACATTGATTGCATATTTATTTTTCGGTTCATTGGCCTATTCTGTTACTCAATCATTAGGTGAAATGGCAACTCATACTCCAATTGCAGGTTCATTTTGTACTTTTAATACAAGATATCTCTCCAAAGCAATTGGTTTCAGTAGTAATTGGTGTTATTGGTTTCAATGGGGTATTACATTTGCAATTGAAATTTTTTCAGCTTCACAGTGTATTTTATATTGGACTGATAGGGTTCCTATTTGGGGTTGGATTCTTATATTTTTTGTAGTTATTACAATAGCAAACTTTGTTCCTGTTAGATATTACGGTGAAATTGAGTTTTGGGTGGCTTTAATTAAAGTTATTGCAATTATTGGTTTTATCATTTATGCTTTATGTATGGTTTGTGGTGCTGGTATTACAGGTCCTGTTGGTTTCAGATACTGGAGGAACCCTGGTCCATGGGGTGAAGGTGCTGGTTTGGTCTCTAATACTAACACTGATAGATTCCTCGGTTGGGTCTCTTCATTGATTAATGCAGCGTTCACATATCAAGGTGTCGAGTTAACAGGTATCTCAGCGGGTGAATCTTCAAATCCAAGAAAAACCGTCCCGAGGGCCATCAATAAAGTTATATTTAGAATCTTGATATTTTACATCTTAACTCTATTTTTTATTGGTTTATTAGTTCCATATAATGATCCAGCATTAATATCAACAGAAAATTTTATTTCATCATCTCCATTTTTAATTGCAATTACAAATTCCGGCACAAAAATCTTACCACATATTTTCAATGCCATTATCTTAACTACGCTTCTTTCAGCGGCAAATAGTAACGTATATATTGGATCGAGAGTTTTATATTCAATGGCAGGATTATCTGCTCCAAAGATTTTTGCAAGAACTAATAGATTTGGTGTCCCAATTTATGGTGTTATGTTTACTGCAATTTTTGGTGCTTTGGCATTTTTAAATGTTTCAAATAGTGGTACAACAGTTTTCAATTGGTTAATGGACATTTCTGCTTTGGCTGGTTTAATTTGTTGGTGTTTTATCACTGCTGCTCATTTAAGATTTATGAAAATTTTAAAATCGAGGAACATATCTCGTGATACATTACCATTCAAAGCTAATTTTGGCCCAATTGTTGCTTGGATCACTGAATTCTTTTTAGTATTGATTGTTTTCATCCAAGGATATGCAGTATTTTTTGATTTCAATGTAAGTGATTTCTTTGCGTCATATGTCTCGTTAATGATGACAGTTGTTTTCTGGTTTGTTGCACAAGTCACATATTACAGAAAAGAACCATGGTTAATCCCGGTTGACACAGTTGATATTGATACAGATTCAAGAAAAATTGATGAAGAAGTTTGGGAAGAAGAGGATGAGTCCGCTAAAACTTGGTTCGACAAATTCTGGGACACATTCATTTGAGTTTATCTCACATATATAGACTCACATTCTTTATGATGGTTAATGTATATATATATATTTATCAAAGATCACAGTATTTTGTATTATTTATCATATATTAAACAGGTTTTATCTTTTGATTGTCATTATCTTATGGAAATATCTAAGCATCTGAAATATAAATTGAGGCATTTCTTTTATCATCATGCATCATGCTTCAATTCCGCATATTGACACTTAAAACTCAGTAACTTCACTCTCATACAATTTCATGTTTTTTAATGAGTTGCAGTAAATGATAATTTAGCCTTTTTCAATGCGAACAATAATCTTTTCTATATATAGTTTCCTTTTTTCTAAGTATTTTTATATCACTTCATTGAAAAGAAGCAACTATCAAATCAATTCATTTTAACATTTAAAGTAAATAACTCGAATTCCTTAATGCATTTTTCATTCTAGCCTTTAATTCGCGTATAGATTATAGATTGATAGTTGGTAGTCGTTTCTAAAAGGAAATTAAAAATCTAGCAACTTCAATTCAATACGTGGAGTATTACTTTAATAATTAACTAATAAATTATATTTTTTGTTGTAACTAATATGCAAAGCCTAGATCAGATAGATTTGCAACAATTAAAGGATTTTTTTATAATGAAAGTATCAGAAAATTTAGTATTATGGATAACAACTGGATTTTTGCTAACATTTTCGGCTTATCTTGAAAAATTTGGAGTTGCTGCTAAAAGACCTTTTTCATTAACAGACTTAACAATTTCTAATCCATTTATTGAATTTGAAAAATATAATAATACAAAATTATTTTTAACATGTGGTATTTTACCAATTTGTATAAGTACAATTTTTATTTTCAGTGATAAAAAAAAAGGTAAATTTCATAGATTTTATAAAATGATTTCATGTTTTTTATTCGCATTGGGATTATCTGTTTTTATTACAACATTTTTAAAAGTTAGATTTGCTAAATTAAGGCCTGATTTTCTGGCACGTTGTAAACCTTTATTGAAAGATAATGAAATTTCAAATACATTACTATATACAGAAGAAATTTGTTCAGCTCCATTTGGAGAATTTACATTAAATGATGGTTATAAATCATGTCCATCTGGTCATTCTACAGTTTCAATTTGTAGTATGTTATTCTTTTCATTATGGTTATATTATGGATATGGTAAAAATAGCAAAACTAGAGTAAGTAAGATTTTATCATTTACACCAATACTCTTAGCATTTGATATTGCAACTAGTAGAATTTATGATTTTAAACATGGTTATTTTGATATACTTAGTGGATCCCTTATTGGTGCATTAGGTGCAATTGTAAGTGTATATCATTTAGGGATTCATCATGAAGAACAAGAAGGAGAATATTTTGAAGATACGATTCTTCCATTATAATTTTATACATAATAGAAAAATGAAAAGCTAGCTAGCTTATTATATATACATATATATATTAAGTATGAAAACGTATGCATAATTGTGCATTGTGCATTGTGCATTGTGGTATTATGCATATATCATCCTTATTTGTAGACGTCGATCGACGAATAGACATAAATTTTTTTAATTTAATTTGATTGATTTGATTCTGTTTCGTGTAATTTTTTTTATTTTTTTTTATTTCGCTGCTTTTTTGCTGCCCATGAGCTCACAACTCAGCTCAGCTCAGCTCAGCACATTAATTTGCAAAATCTGAAACAGGTTTTTCTAATTTCGCCCTTTTAATGTTGTTTATTTTTAATTATAAAAGTTCATTTAATCTTTATCAAGGAATTAAGTTAAGACACAAACAAGACAAAGATGTCCGACGAACCAAAGCCAGAACCAGCAGATAGTACTCATATTAACTTAAAAGTTACTGATGGTAACTCTGAAGTTTACTTTAAAATTAAAAAAGTTACACAATTAAAGAGACTTATGGAAGCATTCTGTAAAAGACAAGGTCGTTCAGCAAATAGTTTGAGATTCTTATATGATGGTCAAAGAGTTGAACCAGAGGATACACCAGAAAGTTTAGATATGGATGAAGGTGATGTTATTGAAGCTCATAGAGAACAAGTTGGTGGTAGTGCATTATAATTTAATTAATAATTATTGTTTATAAAATCTAACAAATTTTGTTAGTAAATTGTTTTTTCTGTATAAGAATTGTATATTTACAAGCAGTATGGCCTGCGAGATGTATAAGTATAGTTGCTATTATTATTAACTTTTTATAATAATAAATTATCCGATAATAGTTTTTGATTAACATATATTGTGCATGTGTTTGTGTATTTCTATGTGTTTGTATGTATCTATCAATCTATATATATGTAGGTTGTTTATTTATTTTTGAAAGTCTCAACTATTATTAATAGTAAGAATGATATCACATTTACAACAGCGTCGATCGACTCGCAATTATTTAATTTATTTTTATTTAATTTACGCGTTTAAAAAAGTAGAAAGATAGACACAGACACAGACACAGATATAGATATAAATATAGATACAGATAGAGATAGAGACAGAGACAGAACGCGTAAAAGAAACACGCTTTTAAACAAACGGACGCGGTTTTTACTGCAGGGGTGGATAAAATAATAAGAAAAAAAACAAATTATTTGTTTGTTAATGTTTTTAATTTGTATTTTTTGTTTTTGCTTGTATGGATCTATGAGATGAATTAGTTTTTTGAAACTAGTAGCAATTTGACTCAATATGTTTCTTACTTCAAGCTTTGTTGTTCAATATCTTCTTGTCTTTTTTTACACTATCTTTAATTAATAACCAAACCAATTCACTCGTTACTTAACTACCAAATACAAAACTACTATTAGTGAACATTTATTTGTGATTCATAACTGTTTCAACTTTTTTTTCTCAAATTGCGTTATCCACAAAGAATTTTTTTTCAAATATTAGAATTGCTGATTTAACAATTGGCCAAAATTGAATTGTATTATACACGTTCCTTTCCTTCATAAATACTCAAGATATTTACAATACATTCGATCATTTAACAAAGAAATTTACATTCATTAAAAATATTGACATTTTTTATAAGTAAGTATAAATAACAAGAAAAAATTATATTTTCCTTTGAAAATTTCTAAAAAAAATAAGAAATACTAACATACGCCTTTTTGACAGCCTTTTAGAAAATGACAACACATTCAAGACAACACTCATTTGCATCGTCGTTCGTATCAACGAGTGCAAATTCTACAAATACAAATAATATTTTATCTTCAAAGAAAAGAACTACAGTGAAAATTGGTCCTTGGAAATTAGGTAAAAGTTTAGGTAAAGGTGCAACTGGTAGAGTCTTTTTAGCAACAAATGTTATAACAAATCAAAAAGCCGCTGTTAAAATTGTTTCAAAAGCTGCATTAGCAAATGATTCGACTAATAATGATAATGATAATGATAATGATAATAGTAATAATAATGATAATCAAAATGATGAACAAGATTGTGATTCTGCTGGTCTTAGTTATGGTATTGAAAGAGAAATTATTATTATGAAATTATTAAATCATAAAAACGTTTTAAGATTATATGATGTTTGGGAAACTGAAAAAGCATTATATTTAGTTTTAGAATATGTTGAAGGTGGTGAATTATTCGATTTATTAGTTGATAGTGGTCCATTACCTGAAAAAACTGCTGTCGAATTTTTTAGTCAAATTATTTTAGGTGCTTCTTATTGTCATAATTTAGGTATTTGCCATAGAGATTTAAAACCTGAAAACATTTTATTAGATAAAGATTTAAATGTTAAGATTGCTGATTTTGGTATGGCTGCTTTAGAAAGTGGCAGATTATTAGAAACTTCTTGTGGTTCTCCTCATTATGCTGCTCCTGAAATTATTAGTGGTTTACATTATCATGGTGCTGAATCTGATGTTTGGTCTTGTGGTGTTATTTTATTTGCTTTATTAACAGGTAGATTACCTTTTGATGATGATAATATTAGAGATTTATTATTAAAAGTTCAAGTCGGTAAATATCAAATCGATGAAGATTTATCTGATGAAGCAATTAATTTAATTCATCAAATGTTAACAGTCGATCCAGCTCAAAGAATAAAAACAAAAGATATTTTAAAACACCCATTAATTAAAAAATATTATAATTGTGAAAATGATCAAGTTTTTAATCAATTACCATCTCCTGAATGTGCAAATAATCCAGTTAAATCAAAAGATGAAATTGATCAACGTATTTTAGAAAACTTAGTTATTTTATGGCATGGACGTTCTTCTGATTCAATTGTTCAAGCCTTATTATCACCAACTCCAAATCCTGAAAAAACATTTTATTCTTTATTGTTAAGGTATAGACATGATCATGCAATGGCTAATAAAGGTAATAATAACAAATCAAATGACCAATTAATACGGAGTTCTTCTATTATTTCTAAAACTACTGATCCACTTTCACATTCATCACCTGCATCATCTTCAAACTCCAACAATAAAAAAAGGCTGTCAATTACTGCTTCAACTTCAAGCAATAGACCTATCTCTTTTTCAAATAAGAAAAACCCAAAATCAAAAGAGTTTTCTGTTATAAATTTAGTAATGCCAAATTCATCATCTTCTAGTCCTGAAAGTATTTTAAAACATAAACGAAATAGTCAAATGGTGAATAATAACCCAATGTTAATTCAATCAAATGGTATTAATAATGATATAAACTACAAACGCCAGTCTTTAATTGCTATTGATACAACACCTACGAAACGGAAATCTAGAATTCCTTCAGATACTTTGGATATGGATAAAATATCTTCAAATTTAATGCCAAATTCAAAATCAAATTCAAAATCTAAATTAAAAAGAAATTCAGTTACTTCAAAGGTTCTATCTACATATGCAAAAATGGCTGAATATGAAAAAACGAAAAAGTCTGTTGATGATTATGGTAAAAGGACATCATCTGATTTTGCTGCTTTATGTGACGTTTTGTTTGGTGATGAAAGCAAACTTGATACCAAAATTCCAAAATCTGATTCAATGGCAACAATTAATGCAATTGTTTTTGGTAATAATAAACGTCAATCGTTTAAAATTCCTCAAGCTCATAAAAGATCTTCAAAAGTTAAACCTGCAACTGTTTCAAAAATTAAATCATATATTAATGAAACAAATAATTTTAAAAATAGAAATTCAAGCAATCCAACCGAAAAAATTGTTCAATTATTGAATAAAAATGAAATTAAGGATTTTGAACGTCGTACTGCTTCTGATATTCATACGAAGCCATTGGACTTAGTTGAACCACCAAAACCAATTTCTCGTTTAGATCCAAGATATAAAGCTTATGAAACTTACCAAAAGAGAAGTTCACAGCATGCTGCATATTTATTACAATTACAAGAACAGGCTAAAATTGAGGCAAAGGCAGCTGCTGAAATTAAAGAACGTGAAGAGAAGATAAAGAGAGAGCAAGAAGCATTAGAATATTTGAAGAATAACCATTTCACGAGGAAAGAATCTGAAGCAATAGATAATGACTTTAATGATTTAATAGGTCTTTCAACTGGTACTGTTTTGAAAAAGAATATTGAAATTGATCATTCAAAATTAAACAAACCAAAAACTTCAAATCTGAAGTCAAATCGTTATAGTGCTTTATCAATGTATTCGACCAAAGCTTCCTCTAAAAGATTGAGTTTTTATCTCAAAGAACTCGATGAAGAAATAGAGAAGAATAAAGAAACTACCAAAAAGGATAGATTATCTAGATTGAGTATGCTTATTACTGAACCTGATCTAATTAAAGAAGATGAAGGTACCATGGAATTAAATTTCTCAAATGCACATGATAGTATGAATACTTTAAAAGAAGATTCTGAGGAAGACACTGCTGATACAGGTATGGAAATCCATAATGATGCACATTCAATCGGTAAGCCAAGATCTGCAAGCGTCTCAAATGCGTTAGAAAATGATCTCTGTTTTGTTTCAGAACCTACTGTGCATACTTCTCAGGTTAATAATAAACCTAGAGTTCAATCTCAAGATTATTCAAATATTACAAAAGCTTCTTCAGTTTATAATGATGTTCCTCAACTTCCTTCTAACTTAGGTGAAATCACCACCGTTGAAAAGTCTGAGTTAATCGAGAAAATTCCTAAATTGCCAAAAGTTCCTGGATCTCCAATTAAAAGAGAAGCTAAAAAAGTTGCCAGCCATAATACTTTTGAAATTTTTGAAGATGCAGTTAGAAAATCAAAACAAGAGTTTGAAGAAGTTGCTTCTGGAATCACAGCAACCTCCCATCATGAGACACCACCACAAAACCTTATAAAGGTAGAAAGTAAACCGTTAGTTGTTGAAAAGCAGCGTAAACCATTGTCTTCAAAAAATACAAATACTCAAAACGTTGATCCAACTGTAACACAACATAAAGCATCATTTTTTACTAAATTTTCACAACAATTACAGCCTACAACAGAACGAAAAAGTTCACTTGGTAAAACTTTTAAATCGTTATTTGGTAATAGTCAATTGGCAGCTCCAGAAAATTTGAATACAGTCCTTACCTCAGAAGATGCATTTGAAGCATTGAAAACTTTACTGAGCGGTTGGAGACACTATGGTATAGGTAATTTGGTTATTGATTCAAGTCGTAAAACTTTAAGAGGTGAAATTTTAAAATCTAATACAATGAATGTTAAGTCATGTAAGTTCTCCTGTGTCACAACTTCTGGAAATATAAGTGAATCGAAGATGATATTCAACCATGAAAAGGGTTCTGCAAAAAGTTTTGCTAGACTTGTTGGTGAAATCAGACGTATTTTATCCAATGAAGATGTTTTGGTTCGTTAAAAATTTGTATTATAATTTGTTAATTAATATTGTTAGAAATGGTTTTTTTTGTAATTAATTTATTTACTGTTTGGATTTTATTTTGTATTCTCTAGTTTTATATATGTTTTTATTTATTGATTGTTATATTAGTAGAAACTGAAGTTCGATAAAAGAAAACAGTGTTAAATACATAAAGCTTAATTAAGGTACAAAATTAACTGACTTACGCTTTATTTCTGCAGTCCGATTTGGTGTTTTCTGCATATACTGGACCTGTAATTCAAACATGGTATTATCGACCATGAAATATCTTGGCAATCTCGAAAATTCGAAAACATCTTCGAGGAATAGTGCCAGTAGATATGGTCTAAAACCATCATACGAAGCACTAATAGCTTCTAAACAGTTAAATGGAATACCTGTATATGTCGAATCAACATGAAGTTTTGGAAATAAAATATGTGCCAATAAGCTAAAACCTTGTTTGGTACTCAAAACCTTCTTCACACTTTTTGTGGGAATGTTCACACCTTTAGCAGAACAATATACTGCTACCCTTGTATCATTGTCAATAAGATCAAGCTTTTGTTTTGTTTTCCAAGCTGGGCCTTTGAAAGTTGCTGCATCATCTTCAATTAGTTTATGAACTTTGACAGGTTTTACTTGCAGATAATCTTTCTTCTGATTTATATCCAACTCCGCATTTAAATCATGGTGTTTATTATTATCCATTTCCTTAACTTGCTGTGCAAGGTCACTATCTGCAGCTTGTTCCTTTGGAAATTTCTTGGAGTTGTCTTTACTATTAGGATCATGTATTTGATTTGGCTCTTGTCCTGTTAAAGCATCAGTAAATTCTGTACCTGAGCTTTCAGGTGAAATAGATCTTGTTTGTCCAGAATTCGATACGTCTTTTGTTGCACTTTCAATGTTATTGATGTCTGTTGATTCAGATGTAATGGCTGCAATATTTTTATCTGCTAAGTGTTCTATCGTTTGTCCCGTCGTTTGTTCTAGCGGTTGCTCGGTTGGTTGTTCTAATGGTTGTTTTATTGATTGTCCCGCTGGCTTCTCTGTTGGCGGTTCTGCTGGTCGTTCTATTGGTTCTTCTGTTGGTTGCTCTGTTGGTTGTTCTGTTGGTTGTTCTGTTGGTTGTTCTGTTGGTTGTTCTGTTGCAGCCAAGTTATTTTGTTCCGTCTTTTCTCGATTCTCTTCGTCTTTATGAACAGGTGTTTCCTCATTTTTGTCGGCTTCGCCATTTTCTTTGTTGACCTCTTCTGTTACAGAGGCATGATTTTTGTTGGTTTCAGAATTGGCATGAAGTAAAACATTAGATTTATCTAAATTTCCAATTGAATCTGTATTGTCTCTTTCGTTTGAATTTGTGGTAATCGGTGCCATTTCTGTTCTTTCAAGTTGCTCTCTCTCCAGACGCAATGCTTCTTCAAGTTTTTTTCTTTCCAAAAACAATGCCTCCTCATCTTCACTATCCAGTATTAAACGTAAATTGTTTACCATTGCTCCTTTAATCTCATCCATGTATTCAAAAACATATAAAGACACACCATCAGTGACTAACTTGTCCAAAAATTGAAGTCTAGAACCGACCTTTTCACGAGGAACAATTTTTTTAAAATTATCGAAATATTCATCTTCTGATTCAAAAACCTTTAAATTTAGTAAGTTTTTTACCTTAGTGCTCTTTATTCTTAACAAATCAACATGATTACTAATATTATTTTCAAAATCAAATAATGAGCTAAATCTATCGGTTAAAATAATAGGTGGCAATTTGGTTGCCTTCTCTTTAAGTTTATCGAGATTTTCCATAATGTAATTGTACTCAAATGGGTGTAAATATTGCGTCATATCTAATGAATTCCCACCACATCGTTTGGAGATTTGAAACATAAAAGTATTCATTATAGTATCCATATTTTTTCTAACTGTTTCATCCATTCCTGTTGCTTCTTCTGTTAAATCTTTAAACATACTGTATTGCGCCGGTTTATAATGAAATCCTTTAATTTCCTTTTTCAGAAGCTTGATGTCAAGTTCTGGTATACGATGTTCAAGCTCGGAATATAAGAAATCCAAGGTTTTTTCAACAACATAATAAGTTTTCCGTCTAACAATACTGAAGGGTTTGTTTATTTTTGTGGCTTTCGGCGATTTTGTTCGTTGTGAGGCTTTTAGTGATTTCTGTCTCTCCTGGGATAGTACCTTCCTCCTCTTCTGTGGGTGGGCCGCCTTACCAAATTTCAATATCTCATAATGTTTCTTTTTCTTTTCATTCAACGTTATATTATGCTGGCTGTTGAATAGAACTTGTCTTGTTACAATATCGTTTCCTTCCATTAGTGAAAAATCCATATTATGTTCTAAAATACTTGTTGTATTATTCATTGATTCATCAACATCCTCCATGTCAATATCTACCTCTTTATCTATTTCAGGTATGCTTAATTTTTGGATAAGTTTTGTTCCGGATATCTCATTGGTCGATGCATCTTGATTATCTTCAGAATTTTCTTCAGAATCATCCAAGTCAGAAGATTGCGATCCAATTAAACTTTCTATTTTACTTTTTCTTAATCTTTCTTTCAAAGACATTTCACTCGGTTTATATTCATTTTCTGAAGATTCAGAATCATATATTTCTTCCTCTTCATCAGAAGAATCTGAATAATTAGAGGACTCAGATTCATAATTGTTTAAAATCCTAGCATCTTCATCATCAGTTTCTTCCTTTTTTACAGTGATATGTTGACGATCTTTTGAAACGGATGGTTCTGGTTTCATTTTTGTTTTGCTCATAATTTTCTTTGTCAACTCTGCTAATGAGATATCCATAACTTTTCTTACCTTCTCATTCTCAGAATCTTCAGAATCCGAGTCAGTATTATTGACAAACAAACTAACGTTATTGTCATCTTCTGGAACAATATCATCAATTTCTACAACTTTTTCAGCTTTCGATTTTGAAAAATTCTTGAATTGATAATTCATTCTACCTTTATTATAAATATAATCTTGAATTTTTGGAAATATAGATTGGTCGGCAATAATAGCCACAATTTCATTTGGCAATTTTTTAAAAACCGTTGGATTAAATCTAGAGATATTAATCATAAAGTCAATTAAACATAATAATTTATGTAAATCATTTAAAGAATTTATAACTAATGTTTCAAAGATTGTAAAAATTAATTCATATTTATTAGTTCTTCTAAACAATTTCCTAATAATAACTAAAAATTCTTCTTCAAATTCGGATTGTGTTAATAAGGGTTTATAGGTATAATCATAATTGTCAAATTCATCAAGCATATCCTCAAGTTTGGAATCAAATTTAGAGATGTAAGGCTCAACAATTTCAAGCAATTTGCTATCTGTATGTGGTTTATTGTTTTTACCATCATATGATTTTTTGGTCTCAAGTAGATCATTAGAATCTGACTTAGATTCATGGTCTGAATTGGACATTATTAAGTTTAACCCACCTGGTCAATTTTTCGGTTTATTATTTATATTTTTTGGACAAGGGATACGGGAGTAGTGGAGAAGATGCTATTTAGATATAATATAAAAGAATCACAACAGAAAAACAGACACTGTGATTAAGAAACATGTTAAGGAATTTGGTGCACGGTTGAGCAATTTTTGTGTTTACCAATTACAATTCCTAAATAGGAAATTTTATTTGCCAGCTATCTTCTTTATGCCAATGTCTGCAGGTTTCTCCAGGTGCCAATTCGAATGTACAGACATTCCCTTAGCATTATTCATTAGTTTTCCAAAAAGATTTATCTAATTCATATATCTTCAATTTGTTTTCCAAGAATTTGAGAAAATTTTAGCTAATCTGAACATTAATTGGTTTGAAAGGCTAGCAAATCAAATCGAATAATATAATAATCTTTGATCCATTACCGTCAAACACTAGCAGCATTAAATCTTTCGAGCAAGAAAATGGCAACAGGATTGACACAGCCACCACATATGCATTCTTTTAGCAGGGAAAATGCTTCAAGTTTATCAAATTTAAGTATTTATACTACAGAAGCACACAATCGTTTTACAGCCGGTGATTTTATATTTCAGCATAGCACAAACCTAAAACAGCAAACACGACCTTCAAACTTCCCTGAAGCAAAGAAAATGAAAACTGTATCAATTGTTTCAACAAATAAAAAAGTCAAGCCAACTAGAGAATTTACAGTATCTAGGAGAAATTCTTATAAAGTGCCGTATTATTATAAACTTAATAAAAAAGTGCCAAAATCTGAAAATAATAAAGCAGAAAAAAGATTATCTAAATTTGATGCACCTGATCAATTAAAACCTGTTTTCGATCAATACCCACAAACAAGTTTGGTGGATAATCCTTCATATATCGTTCAATATTTTTCAAAACCATTGGATATCTTAAAGAAAGATCCAACTATTCGTTACCAAATTTTAAAAGCACAAATTGAGGCCAGTGTACCAGCCTCAAATGCTGAAACATTGAAAAAGCAAAGTAAACAAAGAAAATATCAGTCTTTGCCCATTTTTAATACTAATACCACAGTACAAGAAGAAAAAAAATTATTACGCAGTAATCAAAGAAAATCTGCACCAGTTTATTTAACTTATAAGCCAACAGACATGACATTAACAGAATATCTAAATACCCCGCTTGATTTTTACCAACATAAAAAGCAAGCATCTATAACTGCAAGCTCAAATTTGAGTAAAGAAACTAGACTAACCGAGAAATCCGGACAATCATTAGGAGCAAAAACTAAATCATCGGAATCTTACGGTGATTCGATTTCGACATCGGCACTGTCACCGAGTAAAACCCGACTTGTTGATAAACGAAGTTATTCCACAAAAAAATCTAGGGCCCTGAAAACTAAAAGAAAAGATAGTATCGTCAAAAGAAAATCAATACTTCCGAAAGAATCTAATTATGCTAACGAAATGTTAAATGATGATGAACTGCGAAGACGTTTATCTACTATTAAACAACAAACATTTTCTTATAAATATGGAACACCAATTTTAGAAACGAATGCAAAGCCAATTGTTTTAGAAGGAACACCTTTGAAGCCAATTAAAAGAAATAGTCAATGTGGTGATATGAGTATTGCTACTGGTAATGAAATTTACAATGATATAAAAAGAGAACTTTTCGGTAATAGATTTGAAAATTGGGAAAGTGTATATAAAAATTTAAAGAAAACAAGACCAGATTTAGTTGATAATTCATATTTTTTAACGAGGTTTATGTTTGAAATATATCTACGGAGAGTATTGGCTGCAAAAATTGCATTAAAGTTGGGATCAGATAAATCACTTAAAGGTTCGGGTAATGAAGTTTGGATTGGATTGAAAGAAAGTATTGCTGTAGTTTACGGTGAAGACAACGCATCTTTTTTTGAAGCTAGAAATGGGCCGATTTAAAACTTTTTTTTATTTATTTGTTGTTTATAAAAGATTTTGTATATTAACCAATGGAAATAAATGTAATTTACTTTTTAATATATATTATATAAAGTGTACAAAGTGAGTATTTACAGGAAAACATATTAAAACAATCTGAAATTGATCATAGATACAGTTTAAGATCTGAGTTGGCTTCGTTTATCAATTTAATATTATCAAATTTTTCTTTAGCTTCTTCAAACCATTGTTTGACATCATCGTTTTTAGTTGAAACAAAAGTCTCAACATCTTTTCTCAATGATGGATCATAGTACGCACACTCTAATACTAATTCACTGACATGTTTAAAAAATAATCCTTGATAAGATTTATTATCCCTGACAAACCTGCTATACCAAACAGTATAATTTGATAAATACCATTTCCATAATTCTTTATATGCTGACATTTGGAATCTAAAACCTAACAATGATAATTCAATCATTTTAACATCTGGATTAGTTGTTACAAACATTAAGGTTTTATGTATTAATTCTTGGTCAACCATGAAACCCAAGGCATTAATTGAAGCAGTTTGAATATCATTTGGAGTACCTCTTATAATATTATTGACAATTAAACCAGGGTTACGAACTAACTTACTGATTTCTTTATAATCTTTAAGTGTACAAGATTGAGCAATAATTGCAAAGATTGAATTTAGGATTTCAACTGGAATTGATGCTTTTGGACCATGCATGACCTTTTTAAAAAGTTTTTTTCCAACATTTTGGATTGAAATGTTATCATATTTTAATGAAAGAATTGCATTTCTTAATTGGATCTCTTCAATCGATAATGTATTCCAATCAATATTTTCCCATTCAAGTTGTGCAACATATTTATTAGCTAATTCATCTATGAAAACATTCAACTTTTTATATAATATGGAATCATCAAAATAAACAAGTGTTTTAATTGATTTATAAATATTTGACAATATCGAAAGGGCAAATCCCATTGCAGTATGATTTGGTTTATTGATTTTTTTAATTGCTTTGATACTTTTAAAATATGTAACGATAGTTTCATTTGTTTGATAATTAGTACCTATAGTAGATGAAAAGTTTTTAAAGAAGGCTAATTGTTCAGTACTATTAAGCACGTTAAAGTTGGATGCAATTTCAATCGCAATTGATTCAGGATATACAATATTTAAAATAGTTGAATCATTTGCGTTTAAAAAGAAAAAGGCATTTGATTGTTCATCATCGGTTGAAATAATCAATGATCTATCAGTCATTAATTGTCTACCTAATGTGCCATCTAATCTTTTTATTAATAAAGGAATATGGAATGGAACATCTTCGATATCAACAGTCGGATCATCTAAACAACGATGTTGTTCAATTTTAATTGAACCATTATTTTGTTTTGTAACAGTTAAAATTGGGAAGCCCGGTGTTCTAATCCAGGAGTTCATAATTGTTGGTAAATCATAATTAAACTTATTTGATTCATGAGATTTTAGGAAATTCCAAAGGTCAACTGGTTTAAAATTACCATATTCATTTAATTTAATAAAATCACCAATCATTTTAAAGAAAATATCATAGTTTTCATTATTTAATTGATCAGTATTTTCAACAAATAAGGATGCTAATGTTCTAATGATGAAAATACCTTTATCATAAGAATTTCTTGAAAATGTATCATGAATTTTTGTAACCTCACCATTAACTGTAAATATTGGATTTGAATGGATTGACATATCTCTGGATTTTAGTTGTTGGAGGTCAGTATTTAAAATTTTATACCAAGCACTATTATCAAATAATGAATTAATAATTGTAGTTGACATAAAAGTTGCATATGCTTCATTCATCCAAGTATAGTCATAATTATCAAAAGTAATATAATTACCAACATACATGTGAACTATTTCATGAACCAATACATCAGTAATTGTTTTTTTTAATTTCAATAATTGAGGATCAGAAATTTTCCAATCAGGTAATAAAATATGATCATTAATAACTTGAATCATTGACCAATTTTCTACACCGCCATCAGATAAGAAAGGTAATGCCATAATATCTAATTTTGGTAAAGGATAATTAACATTAAATTTTTTTTCCAGTTCTTTAATTGCTGAGGAAACGATATCCAAAGCAAATGAAGCTCTTTCAGAATCACCTATCATTGTATAAATTCTAACTGGTAATTTAATTGTTGAAATCGGCATTTCAACTATATTTTCAATATAATCAAAATCACCAACTGCAAATGAGAAAACGGAAGTTGTCATTAATGGTGATTTAGCAAATTTAACTAATTTATTTGAGGTTTCAGAAATAAAATTTGAAGATTCGATTGGTAAATTGGATACACAAGTGAATTTATTATCCACCGTTAAATTCAATTGGATTGAAGATTTACAATTAAGATCATCTAAACAAGGGAAAATATAACGTGCGTAATAAGGTTGTGAATGAGTAGCTAAAAGAAATCTATCAGATTTACCAGATATTGGGTCAGTATATTTAGTTGAAAAAACACCTTTTGTAATATCATTATAAGTCATTATTTTTCTGATAACAGCCAAAAAGTTAATTTCTAAGATTAAATTTGTTGAATCATTTAAATCATTTAATTTTATATCATTTGAGTAATACTTTGTAATCTGATCTTGCTTATTTAAGGAATAAGATAATTTGTAAGATTTTTCACCAAATTTCAAAGTTGCAGAAGTTGAAATAATCTCAGCTGTATTCAAAATAATTGAAAAAAATTCATTATTATCATTTAAAGATTCAGTAAATCTTTTATTTTTCAATAAATGAATAATTACTTTACCTGAATAATTTGGTTTTAAATCATTTAAAGTTAATGAAATTTCATAATTTTTTGGAATGAAATAATTCCTTAATAACAAAGACATCTAAGAATGCTTAAAAAAATTTTACCAAGGTAAATTTAATCCCACAATTAATTGCTATCAAATACTTTTTTATCAAAATCCAAATTGTTAGCAAATAAGGAAACTAAGTGAAATTCCATTACTCAAATCCACCAAAATTCATTAAAAATAGAAAATTAAAAAACTAAAAAAAAAAACGGTTTTACGTCGATCGACTCCATCTTAAAAAAAACAGCCATAACGTCACACATGCGTTGTTGTTAATAAGAACAAAAAATAAATAAACAATCGATGGGATCGAGACCCTCATAGAAAAATCTGGAATAAAAAAGAAAAACAGGGCTCGTACTTTTTATAAGGTGCATAAGATCGATTCATTAATTCTCTGTTTAGTTAGTTTATTAATTTAATACTAATTTTTAATGACTGATCAATTAATTATTTGTTGATAACATTTTTAATAATTAATTTAGCTTTTTAAAGATTGTCGTTCGCCATTTTTTACCTGATCGAAGAGTGCTTTTTCTTGATTTATTAAGTTGTAGAATATATTTTAGCTAGATTTTTTTGGCATTATAAGTTATCAACCTCCATAGAATCTAATTGAACGAAGACCAAGTTTCGATTTTAAACTAGAATCTTGATAGTATAATAATCCAATCTATTTGCCTATATATAAGCAAAAGAAAAGAATACTTCAATTTAAATAAATAATCCTAATCAGTTTTCCATACAATAGTGTATGTGATGCAATATTGAGCTAATCATCATAGTTGGAGATTATATTATTAGCTTATTTATATTTTTCCTTATTTTCTCATTTTCTCGTTTTCTCATTTTCCAATAAAATTTCCAGAGGGCTAGCAGTTAGCAGTTAGCAGTTAGCAGTTAGCAGTTAGCACGAAAACTTAAATTTTAAAAAGACCATTTCATTTACAGCTTTTCTTCAAGTTATTTATTTTTTTTTTCCTTCGTTCTGGTTAAATAAAGCATAAGAGCGTACGTTTATTCAAGTTTTATACTTGTCCTTTAGTGACATAAAGGTATCTTTATTTTTAATTCATAAAGGATAAACATAAATAAAAAAAAATTTTAAATAAAAATTCTACACAAACCAAATCATCATTTTTTGTGTTGATTGCATTAAAGAATAGATGACAAAAAAATTATTCAGGAAATAATACAACTATTTTTGAATAATATTAAACAGCCTAATTAAATTTTTATGACATTATTGATAGCATAGATTAAAGATATTCAAATAAAAAATTTTGCACATGGTAAAAGAAACCAGATTGTATGATTTATTAGAAGTTTCAACAGAAGCAAATCAACACGAAATCCGTAAAGCATATAAAGCTTTAGCTTTGAAATATCATCCTGATAAACAAAATTCTCTTAATAATATAAATAATGAAAGAGAAAGGTCAACAGAAATCTTTAAAACAATTACTGAAGCTTACAACATCTTAAGTGACTCAAATAAAAGATATTTATATGATAATTATGGTGAAGAAGTTGCCAAAAATCCTGAAGATCAAACTAATTTTTCAACAAATAATCATCAATATGATCATAGTATGGTAAATAATTATCATAATCATCTTCATAATCAACATATTCGACAGGCTCAGGAAAGCTTTAATTCGATTCATTCACATTTTTCAAATCCTAGTGACACATTTAATCAATTTTTCAATGATTTTACATCAAGTAGTTTTATGAACAATTTTAATATTCCATTTAGTAGTAACAATTTTAATAGAAATAATAACAATAATAATACTGAATATTACGAAGAATCAATGCAAAATAATAACAAAATGAGGAAAGGTAGAGATATTATGGATAATGTTCCATGTACATTATTAGATTATTATAATGGTAAAGACATTAAATTAAGTTTAACTAAAAGAGTTAAATGTCCAAAATGTAAAGCACGTGGTGGTTTGAAAATTTATACATGTAATGATTGTTGTGGAACTGGTATAATAATTAATGAAACAAGATTAGGTATGTTATATCAAAGAACTGAATCAACTTGTAGTAGATGCAATGGCACTGGTGAATTTATACCAGTAAAATACATTTGTGATGAATGTGGTGGTAATAAATTAGTTGATACAAAAGTTATTTTTGATTTTAAAGCACCAAGGGGTGTTAGTGATGGATATAGGATTGTTTTACCGAATGCTGCCGATGAAGGAATAAATTTAATACCTGGTGATGTTATACTTACATTACGTGATAGTAAATTAGATAACAATATTAAATTTAAAAGATTCAATAGCAATTTACTTACAACAGTTAAAATTCCTTTATTTAAAGTCCTTTGTGGTGGTTATATCAAATTTCAACATATTAATGGTGAAACAATTAGAATTTCCGTTTCACGTGGTGATATCAATAGCAGCAATCAATTGAAAATTTTGAAAGGTTATGGTATGCCAATTAATAAACAATCTTCGAAATCTTCTACAAAAGCCAAGAAAAATAAAAATAAAAATAAAAAGGATAGAAAATCATCTTCTCATGATAACATTAATGATAGTATATATAACCCTGATTCAAACATAATATCTAGTGCTAGTGATGTTAGTAGTGGTGATGAAAAGACTAAATTAGACTTCGGTGATTTAATTATTAAATTTGAAATTGAATTACCTGATGTAAAGTTGTTAAGCAATAAACAAGTTGAAACTTTAGGTGAAGTTTTAGGACCAAATTTTGGAGAGAATAATAATCTTATTAATAAAAATAAAAATTTCACCAACCATATTAATATCAATGGACCCAACAATGTTTCAGCTTCATCATCAGAAGATTTCTCTAGTGATGATCTTGGATCATTGAAAATGACACCGCAATTTCAATCAAGTGCTTCAAGTTTAGGTAAAACTAATAAATTTAACCAGAATTCAACTTCTAGTGATGCAGGTATTAGTATTTCCAAAAAGGAAATGGAAGATAATAATAGCATCAAGAATAACATTATTGAAGGACCTCCTCATTTAAATGAAATTGAAAGATCCTCTTCTTCCTCAATTGGTTCAAGTAAGGAAAATAGTAATGATAATGATACAGATACATCGAATGAAAAGATTGTTTACTTACATGATTTAACAAACATTGATAAAATGGAACTCTCCATATATGATTTCCCAGAAGCATACAATCAAAATAATGAAAATTCAACTAACAATGGTGAAACTAGTGTTAGTGCAGATGCTACAGCTAGGACTGCTGAAATCATGGATAACAGTTATTCTGGAGTAAAACCACGTTCAAAAAAGGCCAAACTAGAAACCCAATGCCAAGCTGAATGATTGGTTATTGAGTTTGGTAATTTTATAATATACCCTAATAAAACTTTATAATACTCTTTTTTATATTGATTATATAAATACCCGTTCTGGGAGTTAAATAATTATAAATCACACTTCAAGATAACAGGACTTGTGAAAGACTGATATATATTGTTAAAATTGTAAATAACACCTAATAATATATATATTGTAAAAAGTAAACAAACCGTTTCGCGCCATTTTGTATTGGCGTTTGTTGTTTGTTGGTCGATGCATGCCTTGGAGGAGGGCGCAGGATGTGGTGGCAATTGCTGTTCTTTAACGTCTCAAAATACACAAAAGATTAGGAATATCAATTGTTTGGAATTTCTTATTGCAGACTAGCCAACGAAGATACACTTCAAGGACATACACATTAGATATTATACAAAATGGATAAGTTAAGAGAGGTATGTTTTGAGATCCTACATTAGGGTATATATCGATTTCGTTATTTTACGTTGATCTAATATTTTTACTTCAGGAGATCAATACGTCCAAATAAGAAATTACTATAACTCAATTTTTTTAGTTATGATTGATTTCAGTTATAATGATTAAAATACTAACATTGCTTTTTTTATTATCATCCCATTATGATTATTATGATTATTATTATTATAGAAAATGAATAAACTCAAGCTTGATGCTGAATCATGGCAAGAAAAGGCTGATGAAGCAGCTCAAAAAGTTAAAGATTTAGAACAAGAACTTTTAGAAAAAGAAAATGAAATTAAATCTTTAAATACTAAGAATCAAACTTTAGAAGAAGAAAATGAAAAATTAGAATCTGAATTAGCTGATCATAAAAAGATTGCAGGTGATTCAACTCAATTACAAACATCTAATGAAAATATTCAAAAGAAGAATGCAATGCTTGAAGAAGAATTAGAAACATCTGATAAGACATTACAAGAAACTACTTCTAAATTAAGAGAATCTGATCTTAAAGTTGAAACTTTAGAAAATAAATTAAACGCTTTAGAAAAGGAAAAATCAGATTTAGAAACTAAGTTTGATGAATTAGAAGAAAAATACAAGAAGGCTGTTGAAGAATTAGATGAAATTAGTAACCAATTAGAAGCTTTATAATTTGAGCTCGATTATTATACAAACCATGGGTTTATTTTATTTGAAATCGCTATTGCCTGTATTATTGTCTATTTTCTTTTATAGGTGACTTGAGATTTGTATATGTGTGAAATAAATATATATAACATTTGTGTAGAACGTTATATAGCGCATTTTTAAACAATTTTTTTGATATCAAAGTTATTAATAAAACATGAAACATTAAATAAAACGGTTTTTTGATTGTCTTTGCATAATAAAAAAAATTCTCCCTAAGGAGACGTTTGTTAATTTAATTTTTTTTTTTATTCTTATTCTTATTTTTATTTTTATTTTTAATCTTATTCTTATTCTTATTGTGTCTGTTATTTTATTAATCTTGTTTCTGTATTGATTAATATCTTAACACCCCAAAAACAAATGAGCAATAGAACAATGCATATGGGCCCTATGAGTTCAGAACAACATCGAATGCGTTTACATATTGATAATATAAATAGAGAATCTGATTATGATTCAGAATATGCAAACCATCCCCCGCCAACAGATTCAGAAATTGAGATCGAAATTGGTTCAAGGCCTTTAAGAACCAGCGGAAACGGATTTAATAATTCCAGTTTAATTAATGAGCCATTACCGGAATATCTGACTGATGACATCACCATTGGATCAAGTAGATTAATACCCAATCATAGCGTTACTAATGGATTAATAAATAGAATGTCAAATAAATCATTTAATAGAATCTCAAATAATAATGATATTAATAACAGTAACAATAATAATACTAATAATAATAATGATAGCATAATAAATAATTATGAATCATATTTACATAATAATTCAAGTACAAGTTTAATGAATGATCATATAAATGAAGACAATAGCAATAATAATCATAGCAAAAATTTACTGTTTGGTCTTGGTTCAACGGCAATGGAAGATTTATATATTCAAAGGAATAGATTAAAAAATTATGGTTTGAAAAGACTTAATGTTAGACAACATATTTTAGTTACAATATGTCGTGATATACCAATTTATTCAATTTTGAAAAATTATATTGTTGTTTTAAGTCAATGGTATAAACTAATTAAAAACCCATATAATAATGTTATAACAGTTAGAGCTACAGAATTTTTTTTAGCTTCATTATGGTGTTTAGTTAGTGCATTATTATCATACACAATTTTAGATGGACTGATGGTTCGGTGGATGGTTGTTTATGATATTCAAGCAGTTATTATTAGGATTTTAAGTATGAGTTTAATAATTATAATGATAATTGAAATTTTTAACTATACATTTAATAATATTGATAATGAATTTTGTTTGACTGTTTGGATATTAATTTCATGTTTTTTAACACTTATTTTCATTATCCAATGTTTTGTTTCAAATAATCTACTGATTGAAGAAAAATCAAAGAAAAAAGATTTCAGCAATATAGATTCACAAAATAGCTCAACTAGTAATAATAATAATAATAATTATATGGGTAATTATGAAAATTCAAATCAATCTCAAATTTTGGAAAGAAATGGTAGCGTGAGCAGTACAAATATTAATTTAACTTTAATGAATAGTAATAAAAGTAATAGTGGTATTACTGATAATAATGGGAATTTAAAGAAATTTACACGTAAAGTTGATTATTACAATTTAATAGTTTTTGCAGTTGTTCCGATTGGAGTTGCTAGTTTCGTTTCAACTGTTGGATTGGTAAGACTTCTACTCATTCTCCGATTGGATGTTGGGATGGAAATGTCACGTATTCAGCAAGGTGTGTAAATGTATTAAACTATATATTATATTATAAGTAAATAAGGAACAATTATATTACGAGATATAAAGGATATATAATAATAAGTGGTTAGTTACCCGGGCAAACTTACATAAGGTGCGATGTACAATCGTTTTTGTTGAGACATGAATTTCATCAAAATTTAGACTGTAGTAGTAACAATTCAAATATTATTTTTTTTTTCGATTGCATGACTAATAGAAGTTTATGATAACAAGATGGTAGTTCATATTTTAGGTAAAGCAGTGAAGGGAAAGTACAGAATTAATGTATGTATTAAATAAATTCAACTAAGGCTAACAAAATAGAAAAGCATATTAAGAATATTTTTTGAATATGATTATTCAATTAAGAAATTTAAACTTTTAAATATAATGAGGTATACTAACATTCACATTTTTCATTACATCAAAAATTTTGTATTATTTTTTTTTTATTAAATAGTATGGACTTGCAAAAACTTTCTATGGTGTTGGATTAGAAACTGCAACCAGAATTTGTTCTAAATTAGGATTTTATCCAGATATGCGTATGCATCAACTTACGGAAAAACAGACAATGTCAATTACAAAGGAACTTTCAGAAATGACAATAGATTCTAAATTACTTTCACAAGTTAGAGCTAATATAAAAATGAAGAGAGAAATCGGTTCTTACACTGGTTTAAGACATTCTATGGGATTACCTGTTAGGGGTCAAAGAACAAAGACTAATGCTAAGACTGCTAGAAAGTTAAACAGAATTGAAAGAAAGATGTAAAATTATTATGTCTCTAACCTCCCAATATTTATATAAAGATCTGTATATAGTTTTAATTTGCTGAAAAAAAGTGCATACATTGAATAAGTTAAAAGGTCATGTAATATGTCATAGTAATAACTAATAACACAGGGCAACACAACAACGCTGAACGCTAAACGCTAAATGCTAAACTAAACTAAGCCAGTTCGCTCTAAACTTTAAATTTTTAAAATAGGGGAAATTAAAAAAAGGGAAATAGAATGTTTTAATTTAATACACATAATATATATAATATATAATATATAATATACTAAACTAAAGGTATATATAGGATATTAAATTGTTGGATTGTTTATAGAATTTCTATTTTATTTTATTTTATTTTATTTGTGGTCTTTGTTCTTTTTTATATCATTCAATCCCACTATTTTTATCTTTTTAATAACCCCTCTCAAGAGCCTAGTGATCTCTTGTTCTACTCAAAGTGTCGTGGGTAACTGGTTTTATCATTCTTATATCTTGCTTTGTTTTCCTACAATATTTCTCAGAAGATAACAGTGAAAAACGCAATATGTCATTTTTAAGTAAGATTTTCAAAAAATTTAAATTTATCACAAAAGGTATAGTTGCACTGAATGTTTTATTAGTTAGTGCAACTTATGGTGTCCTTTGCTCAATATTTTTCACTATAATTGGTAAAAGAGATTTAGCTCAATGGAGTACAGCAAGATTTTATTATCATTTATTTAGTTTTATTATGGGTATGAAAATTAATGTTGATAAACCTGAATTATTAGAAAAATTACCTGCAATTTTAGTTTCAAATCATCAATCTGAATTAGATATTTATATGTTAGGTAAAATTTTCCCACCAAAATGTGTTGTTACCGCTAAGAAACAACTTAAATATTTACCATTTTTAGGGTGGTTTATGAGTGCATCAGGTACATTTTTTCTTGATAGATCAAATAAAAAATCAGCAATTGATACATTAAATGAGGCTTTAAATCAATTAAAATTAAATAAAGGTGGTTTATTTATGTTTCCTGAAGGAACAAGATCATATTCTTCAAAACCTATTTTATTACCATTTAAAAAGGGTGCTTTCCATTTAGCTGTTCAAGCACAAATACCAATAATTCCATTGGTTGTTTCAAATACATCCAACTTATATTCAATTAAATCATTTAATTTTAATAGAGGTGAAATTAATATTAAAGTTTTAGATCCAATTTCAACTGAAGGTTTAACAAAAGATGATGTTCCTAAATTAACTGAAGAAATTTATATGAAAATGAATAAAGCTGTTTCTGAATTAGGTATGAGTAAATTACGTGGTGATAAAACTATCATTTCTGAAGAAGAAGAAGATAATGAAAATGATGAAGAGAGAATAGAAAGTGATGAAAATATTCCAACTACTGGTACAGATGTTTCTGAAACTACTTCTCTTTTAAAATGAAAATATTTTTAATAAGTAAATAAATAAACAAATTTATTATTATACTCGTAGATACTTTTATAATGCATATATTTTAATAAAATAAATAGATAAATATATTTATATATATATATATATATATATGTATATAGATTTTAAATTGTACTAATAATTGCACTAACAGTTGTACTAATATTCGAATATATATATTAGCTTGAAATGGCTCGCGCAAAGCAAGATTTTTCATTTTGCAGATCTAACTTATTGTGTAGAGCTATAATTGAAATTATTTATGACAGTATTAGGAATATTTCTTATCTTGGTTGTTTGTAATACTTATTAATATCATTTAAATACGATTCGGTACAACACTATACTATACACATAATGTTCTGGAATAAGAAGGACCAACCAGAAACTAAGGATGATGGTTCACATATAGAAAAAGTTGATGAACAATCTGAAATTAATCAAATGGAATCTATAATCAACGATATACTTGATGATGGCAAGAAGAAAAGTGATAGATTAAGAGACAAAGCTAGCAGTAGAGCTGAAGCTTTAGAATTACATAAATTCCCTGTAAGTATTTTAATAAAAAGAAAAACATTGGCAAGATTAATTTAATTCACTTTTCTTTATCTCAAACAAATACTAACATGATGATATTATTACTTTTTAATACAGAAGGAAATGTCATGTGCAACAGCGCTTGATGAACTCATGCAATGTATGTCACTCGGTGGACAGATTAGAAATTATTATAGATATGGAGATTTAACATTATGCGATAGACAGTCGGAAAAACTTAACTTTTGCTTCTCAAACTCATTAAATACTGAAGATGTTAAAGAAAAAAACGTACAGGAATTCTATAAAAAACGTCTAGTGGAACAACTAAAAAGAGGTTCTAGTGAGGATATTTGGGAATCCCGTGATTGATAATATCATATATATATATATATTAAAATATTCCTGCTTATGTTTCTTTTATAGAATGAGATTTAATATAATTAATAACTCTGTAAATATTTCAAAAATATCATAAAATTAATGTACTAAATTTGAAACATGAAACATGCATGAAATTTAAAACTTGAAACAGGGCCGTGAATCAAATTTCCCGATTTGGCAATTTTTTTACTTATTTCCTTTTTTGTTTTCAGATTACCTATTTTTCTTCTTTTTCAGTTAATTTGAACCTTTTTGAGGTTTATTCAAATTACAACAGTTTTATACTATTTTTATGCTTTTTATTTTTATTTGTAGTCCAAAACTTTTTCCCGTTAAAAAGACAAGATACTAATGTTTGACACAAAGAGTAACCCTCTTAATTTCAGGAAAATTCCAAAAATTCTGAATATATCAGGTGCATCAACCTCAACCTTTTCGGTGAATTCAACTCCGTTCTCAGATAAAACAAATTCAACATCAGTTACAAATACTCCCTTTTCTAAAAATTTGGTGAATTATCTTCCACATGAATATAAGTCACCATCTCATAAATTAGAAACAACACCATTACATTTTAAACATAGGAAGCAGATAATACCTGATGTCTACAATTGTTCATTTTGTAATGAACCATTACATAATACTTTTGAAGGTGAAATACTAGTAGATTTAAATTGTGGTCATAGTTTACATTATCAATGTTTTAATGAAATATTAACTCCTGTTGATTTTTTCAATATAAGTAAAATTAATACTAATAATGAAAAGGAAATTGAAAATGAAATTATTTGTCCAACTTGTAATATTAAAACTTTTTGTATTGATAATTCATTAATTAATAATATAAAGAATAATCAAGTATTGCAGACATTTGATGAGTTTTTTTCTTCTAAAAGTGAAATGTTGGATGTTTTACCAACAGTAGATAATGTTCAGATATTTAACATTACAGCAAATAGTGACGATATTGAAAATACAATAAAAGAAAAAGATATTAATATTAATATCTTTAATAATAATAATAATAATGATGATGATGATGATGATGATGATGCTGATGATGATGATGCTGATGATGACGATGATCCAGTAACTCCGCAAGCTCAGATGGGTATGAGCTTCTGGGAAAGAGAAGATGAATTATTTGCTCCCAACATTTTATCACCCAATTACGATACCCGTAAAAATGAAAATTCCTCATCATCTTTTGATTCAGATCTTCAATTGGCAAAGGTTTTATTTGCTCCAGAAGTTTCTTCAATAAATATTAAAAAAAGTCTTAAATCTGAATTTAGCTTTGTTCTTAATATTTCAACAACAGAATTTGAGGCACCGCTAGAATCTAATAAAAAAGAACAAATAAAAACACAAGTTGGTAAAAACAAAATTACAAATTCAATTATCAGTAAATTTAATAAAAATCTGATAAACGAACGAATTGATTTTTCAAATGTTGGTAATTTGATTTCCTTTGACATTTTTGATATAAAAATCAAATTAAATTCTTTTGATTCGTGCCAAGTTTATTTATATGAATCAAATTTAATAATCTTGAATAAAAATGGCACACAATTATTATTGAATCAAGAATTAAACTCTTCTATATTTATTTCATCAATTTATGAAGATGCGACAAGTATAATACTAAATTTAAATTCAATAAAATTACCAAGTCTAATTTTAATTTCTAATAATAAAATCCTGAAACATAAATGGTTCATTATTTTAAAAAAAATATCAAAAAATATACCCGTCACAAATATTATTCCTTTAATTCAAACTTCAACAAATGCATGGGGTCTACTTTCTGATGATGATGATAATGATTTATACAATGATGTTATTCCTGAAGATATAAAAATTGTGAAAAAGTTAGCTTCAAAAGGTTTAGATTTGCCATCAAAATTTTTGAAACGCCAAATTTTAAGACCTGATTCAATTCCAAAGATTATAATCCTTGCATTACCTTTAGTGAATCGTGAAGACTATGGTTTAAAAAATAGTGCATATGCGCAATCTATTAAGAATGTATTAATTGGTGTACTTAATTCATTAAATTCAAGGGATAAACTAGGTATTGTGTACTTGGGAAATCATATTAAAAATCTGACATCAATAGGTAATTATTATGGATGCGTTGGTAGAGAATGGAATGGATGGTCTACTGTTTTAGAAGCAATAACAGAAAATGTTATTTGCGAAGAAGATCGAAATAACTTAGCATCACATCGGGAATCTTCAATGAAGTATATTGAATTATTATCAAATTTAGCATTCAGCAAGCAAACTGATGAAAAAGCAGGTTTTTTGCATCAAATAATTTATGTTTCAGATGAAATTCTGACGGATTGCAATCTAGCATTTTCTATGGAATGCACAATATGGGAGCAAAACCCATTTTCAACTAAAAGACAACAATCTTCCCCAATAGAGATAAATTCCCAAATAGCAAAATTATGTGAAGAATTTAATGCAACTTTTGATTACATTTTATTAGCTGATGAGTTCATATATGAACCACATCAGATTATGTCAATGAATAAATTTTTGAAACAATATGCTACTATTGAAAACAACCAAATGAATAATAATAACTATAATAATAAAATTAAACTTCACGTTGCATTAGATTTTGATAATTTATTAGAAGTTTTGAAAAACAAGATTGAAGATTTACATAAAGTTACAATCAAAAAATTGGAAACACAAATAAAATTTCCAGAATTTGTTAAGTTGAAAAATTTTGAATCACCAATAGGTGTAGTAAATTGTTCAAACCAGGAGATTCAAGATAATACATATTCAATCAAGTTAGAACATTTGTCATCAGGTTATGAGAAATCGTTATTATTTAATTTACATGTTGATTATAAAAATAGTTTAATCAATGATCATTCTAAAGCATCATTTGCGACATCAAATAGTAAGCTTTTTGATGAAAACTTTCAAGGTGAGTTTTTCAATCAAATGGACATCAAACTAATTACCAATGATTCAATTGTTGAAAATAACATGAGATTAAATCTGGCTATTGAAAAATCGCAAACACAAAATAGAAACATTGCGTCCAATGATACACAACTATTATTCAATGACTCAATTGAAAATAAAAATAATCTCAACTTGCCAATAGTTTCAAAATTATCCAGTATGAGTGATGCATATTTTATAAGAAGAAAAATACAATTATTAGTCATTGAAAAACTCTCTGAATCCGTACTGCATATTAAAAACTTTGATTCTCTGACAAAAGAAAATGCAAGAAATACGATTACCAAATTGATTAATGATATTTGGGAATTATCTTCCTCTTGTAATTGCTCAAATACGAACAATATTCTAAATAAAGATATCGAAAAATGGTCTGAAGTGTTGATGAACAAATTAGAAGATATTGCCGACGGTTATTCATTAAGAAATTATCATTTATCAAATATGAAATGTGTTTCTTTGTTCTTAGAATTAGAATAATTTATAGAAATTATATGTATTTATTATTATGTAGTTTACCCGTTAGTTAGTTAACCTATTAAGCTCTAAGAAAAAATATACTTTTGAAATGAACTGCTTAATGTAGACAATGGATCAGCTTTCATTTACATTGTCACTTTGGTAAGTGTCTAATTAAATTTATCAAAGCAACCTAAAAAATGTATCGAAAATTTTTAATCAATAGGCATATCAATAGTATCAAATTGACTGGTTTGTGTGTATAAGTTATTCAGCAGATAAAATTTTTGAAGTATTCGTTTTTGTTTGACAGAATACTATGCAAATCAGGGTGATTTAAAACAATAAACATATTGGACGTCCATTGTATTGCGTTATAAGTAATCTCAAATACTTTTAAAATAACAGAAAAAGTAAAATATCCCCTTGTTGAGACACATTCCTAGGATGTATCTAATTTTAACATTTATGGAACAGTGTAGATAGAGAGTGTGAAGTCTATAAATAGGATGATGCTCATCCTCTTGTTGTGTATATGTTTATAGGTATTCCATACAGATCCTTTAATTATCGTGTGTCATCTTAGTAAACTACCTGGCCAACTCCAGTACATTTCAACACCGCTTTTATAAAGAAATAAGGTGAATGTTGGTATTAGAATAAAAAAATATTGAATCATACATTCATGACCAAAGAATAGCCTTGTTTTTAACATTGTATACTGTAAGTCGTATGTTATAACGAAAGACTTAGCTTACGTAATAGTTGCTAATGTGATATATTCAATGAAATACTGCTTAAGTAAAATTTTCGTATCTTTTTATCAACGAGGTAATATTACAGAGGAGTTAATTTCTAAAATTTCATAACTACAGCAAGATGCCACATGAAAAAAAAATATAATTGGTCGGATGGTCTAGTTGGTTATGGCATATGCTTAACACGCATAACGTCCCCAGTTCGATCCTGGGTTCGATCAATTTAATATTTTTTAATAAATTTTTTTACTATTGGTCTATACATAAAATATATTTAACATTTTATTGCTTCAAAAAAAGTCGAATATCAATAAATCTCCGAAGTTTTATGAAAACCAATTTCTTAAAATAGTGTTTGCTGGGTCTCCATGCAAAAAAAATTCAGAGAAATAAAAATAAATGATAACACCATAGAAATAAAAGTTGATAAAAAAGAGGTATATGTGAATATGTGTGGTTAAAAATGTAGTAATTCATGTAATGCTAATCTAGCTTTTTGAAGGATTACTATACTTTGGGAAAATATTATTTGTGCACAAGATTCAATGCCGTCAACAATATCCCGTATTTTTATGATAATATTCTGTTCCATAGTTAGTTCCAAATTATTAGGATTCATTAAATCTTTCGAATCATACGCAAAAGTTGTTGATAATTCTTTCGAGCTCTTCTGTAGTAAGTCTTTAGACCATAATTTTTTCCATAAAATAATTAAGCCTAAAGATACAAGACCAACTGTAAAACCAGTAATCAAATAAAATTTTTTATTTAAACTTTCATCCTTATCAAATGATTTAATTGATTTTGAAACAAAGATTGAATTACTAGAATTTAATTTCTTTTCCGTATGGAACGCTATTAAACTAGAATTAATATCAGTAAGGGTATTTATATGATTAACACTAATATTTATATTTGAATTTGTGATAGTATTGTTTGAATTTGACAGATTCGTCAAAAACATCCTCCATGTCTTTAAATCATTTATATTACTTAAAAAATCAATTAATTCTAAAAGGTCATCATTCAAAGAATTTAGTTGAATAGGATCACAAAGTTTTAAGTGTTTTGGAATTTTTTTGGAAAATAATATTGCAGATTCATTTAAAGTTATAGGAATACAAGGTGATTTTGTCATTTTAGGCAACATATAATTATCAGAATTAACAATCAAAATAAGTAAATCAGCATATTCAGATTTGTTAGCATAAAATTGAATGTTATTAAAAATCTTTTTGTAAGATTTAAATCTAGTCATTAAACAATTAGTTTTATCACCGATTATGCGGACATTCAATTTTGCATTCAGTTGATCTGATAAAGAATTTGAAGTTGAAAGTATTGAAACTCTTGGCATCACAAAAGAAGAAATTAT
Source organism: Pichia sp. PB3310 (assembly GCA_023629255.1). Classification (NCBI taxonomy): domain Eukaryota; kingdom Fungi; phylum Ascomycota; class Pichiomycetes; order Pichiales; family Pichiaceae; genus Pichia; species Pichia sp. PB3310. The sequence continues at coordinate 50,977 of JAMAJE010000079.1, forward strand.
TGTTGACGAATCAACAGTACGATCAACTTCGGTGTCTGATTCTAAATCTAAATCCGAATCTAAACTAAAAGTTGCATTTTCAGAAGTTACTTTATCTTTTGTAGAAATATTATGAAGTTTCGAATTTTTGTGGTTTGTTGATGATTTATTCTTAAAATTTAAAATTTGATTTGATTTTGGAATTGAATTATCACTTAAATATTTATCATCATCATCATGACCAGAAGAACTTGACAATATTGAAGCGACATTGGGACTATCTATTCTAATAGGAGATGAATTGTCATTGAAACTATGATCATTTCTAAGATAAGGACTATTATTCCCGGATGATATTATATTTGAATTATTATTACTTATCATGTTGAATGGGAATTGCGAATTGCGAGAATTCGAACGACTTTCTTCTTCATCAAAATTCTGATTCCAATAGGAAGAGACATTTTGCCATGAAGTAATAGAAAAATCCAAATTCTTTTTATCGGCTACTTCCTCAGAGTTAGCCTTATTGTTATCATTAGCAATATGAGAAAATTGAAATTGAAATTGTGATTGATGAATATTGCTTAAATTTATATTTGAAATCGATTGTGGTGGATTAGAAAATGAATATGAATTGATGTTACCCAAGTCGATTCCTTTATTCAAATCAGGATTTTTCAAAGCTTCAAATACTGAATCATGAGGAGATAATACGCTATTTGAAGTTTTCTTTTGAATGTTTATAGTGTCTTTATTGGATCTTTCTAAATGACTATGATCTTCAATAGAAAATTGTGATACATTCAATCTTTCCCCTTCTTTTTGATCCTTTTTTTCTAAGTCTATCTTGGATTTGGAATCGTATTCCCTCTTCCGGATTTCTTTAAGTACTTTTTCCGAAGGGGTGATTTTCTTCTTGTTCTTGTTTTTGTTTTTATTTATGTTGGGAGAAGATGCAGCAAACATTTCCAAAAAATTAAAGCTGTATTTCTTTAGTCTGGGTTTGTGTTCAGGGGTTAATATATATGTATAATTTCAATCACTCAATACTCTTTGCCACCGTCCTTAGTTAAAGATAGTTTAGACAGGCTAGCAGGAACAGAAAAAAAAAGAGCCTCGCCTTATCTCTGTGTAAACAAAGATAAGATCACAGCCCGACTCCGAAAATATATAAAAAACAAAAATTGATTGCTGAGGCCTTCCGTGTTTTGTTGTCGTTTTGTTGTTTTATTGTTGGGGTGGTGGTGTTGGTGGTGGTTGTATTTATTATTTCCTTTGCTTTTAAGATTAGCTTTTGCCCTTAATACATTCTTTATAACAGCTACAATTTTGTAAACCAATAGAAAATGCTCTCGTTTTTTTCCTCCAAACCAATCGTTTCCGAAAAGGATCAACCAAAGATTGTTGATTTTAATACAATCAATAATAATAGAAACAACCCAACAGATAAAAAAGCCATGGAACTCTCTTTAAAAAAAAACACTCCTTTCAGTTTTTGGCCATTTGGGCCTAAACGAAAAGTACTTATTAGTGACAAAGACAATGAAAATCCTAAAAATTATGATGAAAAGGCAAACAATGGAAAGCCAGTTTTATTAGATGCAAATGATAAGGTGATTGCAATGAAGAAAATAAATTCTTCCAATGTTGGTCATGATAATAACATAGAGGATGATGAATTTATTGATATTCAAGTTAGACAATTGTCTTATGCCGAAGTGGCAGCTTTAGATTTGAAAAAGTCAAAGTCAGAAAATACAAAGAAATGTAGACCTTTAGAAAATAATCTTATGGTAATTGATCAAGAAGATGAATTGGAAAAATCAATTACTGATTTAGAAATGGTTGACAATTATGAAACTTACGAAAAATTTTCAAAAGATATTTCAATGCCTGATTGCGATATACTTTCCCCAGAAGATCAATGGGAAACTTATGTTGACTCCAAAATCTCAAAGAAGTTAGTTCGAAAGAAGAGATCTCATAAAGATAAGAAAACTTCCCATATATAAGATTCTTCTGCTTTTCTAGGGGGAATTACACATGTGTATTGCATTATTTATTTTGTGGTATTTTAAAATTTTTTATTCATTTATGTTCAACTGATTGTTATCCATTCTAAAAAAAAACAAAAAAAAAATATAAACCACTGAAGTCATAAAAAAAAATCAATCCAAACTTTATATTAATTGTGACCTTAAAAAATTGTGACTATTTTAAAAATTCAAAAATCAGAAAAATTATTCTTTGTTTTAGATTTTTTTTCAAGATGCTCTTTTATGTTCTAATTATGTTTTAAACTATATTCTTTCACTTTTTATGTTTTATGTAAAAATACTCAAATAATGCAATGTACAAAAGTTTATTGTAAATTGTAGATTATAATAACTAGTAATGATTCACAACCCACAACTCACAACCCTCAAAACGTAATTTCGTAATAATTCCGAAAAGAGTAATTTTTTGTTCTTCCCAGAAGGAAAATTGAATTTTTTTAGTTGCTAATGCTGATTTTAAGCTATTAAATTTTGCTTTAAATATACTTGAGAAGTGCTCAAAACACATGTCTATAGAAGCATTAATAGAAGCAGCAAAAAAAGAAGGTGCAACCATAGATCCACGGATTAAGTTTGAACGGACAAAAGACGCTGGATTATCTGCATTTATAGATTTAGCTGAAGTGAATCAAAACGATGAAAATTCCAAATCCGTGTCAATTGAAATTCCAAATTCTTTCATTATAAAACCCGAAGATGCATTTAAAGCATTCAATTTAGTAAAATCTAGCGTTTCTATTGATTTCAATATAATTTTCAAATTTTATTTAGCTTGCATTAAAAATAATCTTATATGTGATGATAAATTTAAACCATATGTTGATTTATTACCAACTCTTGAAAAAATTCCAAGTCCACTATCAATGAATACAAAATCATTATATGTTTTTGAAAATACTTCATTGCAAGAATCTTTTATATTTGAGAAACTTGAATCTTTAAAAAATGATTATAAGTCTATAAATGATTTAAAATTGAATGGTTTTCAAGTTACACTGAATGATTATTTATGGGCCCATTTAATTATAACATCTCGTGCATTCCCATATAAGATTATTGCTCCAAACGCAGAACCACATTTAGTAATGTTATTACCAGTTATCGACCTATTAAATCACAAACCAAATAGTAAAGTAGAATGGTCTACTAATTCTTATGGTAGTTTTAAGTTTTCAAATTTAAATTTAGATGTATCAAATACAAATAATAATCAAATCGAAGTTTATAATAATTATGGACCGAAAGGAAATGCCGAATTATTAATGGGTTATGGATTTGTACTAGAAGACAATGAATTTGAAACTTTACAATTGTCATTAACTTTGAAAAAGGGGTTAAAAGAAAATTTATCAAATGATTGGAATGTAAAATTGCCAACGTTGGATGATTATACTTACAGTATCAATAATAATAATATTAATGAACCAAATGAAAAATGTCCTTACAATAATTCAGATAATACGACAATATTCTTGTTGAATAAGTTTCATCCTATTGCTGATGGGTTAATTGAAGTTTTCAGTTATATAAATAAAAATCCTACCGATGAAGGACTAACATTGAAAAATATAATGAATGGATTAAATCAATTAAAGCAAAGTTTAGAACTAAAGTTCATGAACAAATTAGATAAAATCCCTGCATTCGATGCGGATTTGATTACTGAAAATGATTATAGAAATGCAAAAATATTTCGTCAGGGTCAATTACAAATATATAATTTAGCTAAGAATGAAATTAAAAATAAAGAAAAACATTATTTGAAAAAATATAGGAAATATTTTATTACAGTTAAAGATATATTTAAAAAGGATGAAGAATTTGAAGATTTTATACAAATTTTACAATGGGATAAAGAGATCAGTGAATTAAGCAAAATGGAAATAGAATTAATAGTCAGATTATGGTTATTGAAAACTGTCAATTACTGGGATTTAAAAAATATTGAGCAATTTTCAAACTTTGATATTAAATGGTTTTTGGAACTATATAGTAATGGAAAGAAGACTGAATCATTAATAAATGAAAATGATGAATTCATGATTGATTTATATAATCAAATAATACCGCCTTTAAGAGAAAACGCTCCTGACTTAATTAGAGGCACTCATTGGGAATTAGCAGATTGGTTATTGATTGATAAGTTGGTTGTGGAAAATTCATATGAAAAAGGTAAAACGCTGGAGCTTTTGTTAATCAAACCAACTAAACTTTAACTAAATAATTAGTGTCTTGCTGGGATCAACCTTATAATTATCAATAAGAATAAAAATGATACGAGCACCATGCTTATAATTCTTATATAGAACCAAAATCCTAATCTTCCTTCCTTATGATATTTAGATAATAATGTATTAACGTTATCAAACTTGCCATGAGAAGTTTCGAATTTCTGTGTTGCTTCCTTTAGAATCACTGCATCTTGTTTAATCATGTCTTGGAACTGTAATGCTTGTTCCTTTAATGAAGATACCATAGACGGTAGTGAATCTATTAATTCTTGTTGTATTGAATCATGGTAATTATTCTGAATTTCTGTTGTTTGAATTTGGTCAAGTTGTGAGTGATTTGTCCTAAGCAATCTGGATTTCAATGTTTCAATTGATTCCTCATTTTGGAAATCTTCAAACTCCACATTTGAATTAATCATTTCAATTTGATTATTATTAGTTTCATCCACATCTTGACTAATTTCATCCTTTGCTTTTTTATCCAGTATTTCTTTATCTAACTGTATTTTTTCCTGATGTAATTTATCGATTTGGAGTTCAAATATAAGCAATAAATCTTGTATATCTCGATCCGTTTTATGTAAATCTTTATTAAAAATTTGTAAATTATCAGCATTAAAAGTTTGTCTGCGTATACGATCAATATCTTGTGCAAATCTAAGTAATTTAGTATAATTCACAAACACTTCATTATTTTCATCATTATTTTTGATTCTTAATTCTTGCACACCTTTATCTATCGTAGAATGTAGCTTTTCTAGCAATTTAATCTCTGTCACTCCAACTCCAGCACTCATAGGTAAAGCTCAATTTATTATTATCAATGATCTATTATTAAATCCACAAGCATTTCTAGAGAAATCCCATTGTACAAAACTGAACAAAATCTATCAGCCGTCAGAATAACGATTGTTGAAAATTGGTGCACAGATGTAAAATTAAATCTTACACATTTCTCTCTTCTCTCTTCTTTCTACATTGTTGAGGTTCCACGATTATATATTGCATATGTTAGTTTGCCTTTGTATACCGCTATTGTATGATTATTTTAGCATTTAGATTTATAAGTTTCATTAATAAAAAGTATTTAATTTTCTTTAAATATAAGTTACTCAATTTCACTTAAATATATTAAAATAACAAAGAAATGGGTATTAATAATCCAATTCCAAGATCTTTAAAAAGTGAATCTATTAAAGCTGCAAAAGTTTTATCTTCCTTTGTTAAACCTAATCAAGTTTTAGGTGCAGATGAAGTTATTCCACATGATGTGTTATTAAATGCGAAAGGTTTAGCAATTATAACTGTTCTTAAGGCAGGATTTTTGTTTTCTGGACGTGCAGGTTCCGGTGTCGTTGTTGCAAGATTACCTGATGGTTCTTGGTCAGCACCATCTGCAATTGTTACAGCAGGTGCAGGTGTTGGTGGTCAAATTGGTGCCGAATTAACTGATTTTGTTTTTATTCTTAATACTGAAGCAGCTGTTGAGTCGTTTGCTCAATACGGTTCCGTTACTCTTGGTGGTAATGTTTCAGTTGCTGCAGGTCCATTAGGTAGAAATGCTGAAGTTGCAGGTAATGCATCAACGAAGAATGTTGCTGCAATTTTTGCATATTCTAAGACAAAAGGTTTATTTGCAGGTGTTTCACTTGAGGGTTCTGCAATTGTTGAAAGGAGAGAAGCAAACCGTAAATTTTATGGTGATATGTGTAAAGCAAGATATATTTTAAGCGGTAGGGTTGCTCCACCACCAGCTTGTGAGCCATTGATGAGAATATTAGATTCACGTGCTTTTAGCCGTATAGGACCTGATGATTATGATAATGATGATTATTACGATGATATTCCTTCAACATTTAGCTCAGACGATGAATCAATTGCAAATTCAAGAAGAGGAAGAAATAACAGAAGAAATTATAATGACGATTATGATGATGACTATAGCGATGATTCTGCTCGTGCATATTATAGAAGAGATAGACAACAACATAGTAGATCAGCATCTTGGGAAGATGATGTATATGACAAAAACGGTAGTAATTCAAGAAGAGAATCTGATAGAAATGGTAATTATCAATCAAGTAGAAATCCTAGAAATGAGAGAAATGAAAGAGGTTATAGACCAACCGAAGAAAAGCCTGAATTTTCAAGAAGCTCAGGAAGTTCAAAAAATAAAGCAGTGGCATTATATTCATTTGCAGGACAGCAAGATGGGGATTTACCTTTTAGAAAAGGTGATGTTATTACTATCATTCAAAAATCAAATTCAACTGATGATTGGTGGACTGGAAGAATAGGAAACGTTGAAGGTATTTTCCCAGCTAATTATGTTGAACTAGTTTAGATTTGAATCTCTCTTTAATTATAATTTCTGTCATTTTTTTTTCATCTATTAACATTTTAATTTACTTTTTCTTCTTCCTTGTACCAAATATTTTCTTTATTCTTTATGTATTTAATGGATTTCAAATAGTTAAAAACTAAACAATGCCTGTATTTTTTACGACAAACCCTTTAATATTTATTAAATTACACATCATTATTTAACTTAATAAGTAGCTATCTAGATATATATTTGAATTAAAGCTAAAATTTGCTTTCTTTTGGAATAATTCCAAGATAAGTTGCACTTTGCAAAATTTGATTCGCAAGAATCGGATTAGCAACATAAATAATTTTTTCTTTATCATCGAACTGATTTTCTTTAACAAATTCATAAAACTGATCAAAGTTATTATTCCAAAAAAATTTGACCAAATGATCAGTAAGTGAAGAAACCTTTGATTTGCTTAAAATTTCATTATGCATCGAGTATCTAAGGGCATTGTTATTCCGAGCTGGTCTTGGAACCAATAATCTGGCACAAATTTCCCACATTAAATGATACATTTCATTTTGTTTGGTTTGAAATAATTCTAAAGCTAATTCATCGATATGATTTCTTTGTTTTAATCTAGTCTTATTGTGATTTTCAAGTTGTTGAAAGCAATTCAATTTATCAAGATTAACTTTTTTTTGAAAGTCTGCAATTTGTATTAGTTTGGAAGGATCGACATAAGAAAAGGAAACAGAATTTGATTTATTTTTAAAATAACCTCTGTTGTGAACGACTGAATGGTTTGTGAAATAGGGATAACGAATGCATTCACCATCCCTTTCATAATCTGGAATCTCAACTTTGATTTTATAACACGAAATACCAAATTCATTAAATTTTTTAATTACATTATCTGCATCATCATCATAATTTAACTCAATATATCCATAACCACTAGATTTTTTGCTCATCGGAATTTCACCTCTTGTTGAGTTTGAAAAAAATTCAGCTGATTTAATCGATTCACAGTTTGAACACCATTCTTTTAATGAGTCACCATCTTTCTCCAAGTTAATATCATTAATTAGTAATTTTAATTTTTTTTCTGGTTGATTCATCTCGTTTTTAGCATATTGCTTTTCTTCTCTTGGGATTGCCTTAGTGACAGATAATTGTTTTCCTTCAATTTCAACATAGTTTAAATTTTGAATTGCTTTTTCAACTGCAGGTTGGTTAGTCATTGTAACCAATGCCCATGCCCCATTTTTGGCTGGAACTTTTCTTGTTAAAATGCCTTTAACGGTACCATGTGGCTCAATCAAGTTTCTTATAACGTTATCATTTAAGTCCATAGGGAGATTTTTTATAAAAATTGAATATCTGGTACTGATAGGTTCTTCACGTGGTTTCAGAATTTCTTCATTTTTGTGGAATTCTTCGGATTTATCAAACTTTTCAGTTGTTCGATTATCCATTAATTTATTGATTTTTTGTATATTATGAAAGTTTTCACGATCTTTCTTAGATATATGCACAGATACACCAATTATTCTACCATCCATTTCAGTCTGGTTAAATTGTTTACAGATTTTATAAGCATTTAGTTTTTCAGAATAACTAATGAAGCAAAAACGCTTTTCTGTATTATATTTACAACTTAATATTTTGCCAAATGCTTTAAATCTATCATACATAATTCTGGAACTTAACTCTGAACTTAAGTTGGAGAAAAACAAATTTGTACCTAAATTTTCCCTTTGGATTTTATCCCGGACAGAAGGCATGATTCTAATTTCAGAACCATTTAAGCTAGTATAATTTAAACCTTCGGTTGCTAAGTCTGCATGCAATTGAGTATCGAAATTAACATAACCGTATTGTAACGAAACATTTTTTATTGGATCTATTGGAATTTTAACAGAGATCAAACCTTGATATTTTGCAAAATACAAATATAAATCATTTTCGCTGACTGAAACATTTAAATCACCAACGAATAATGAAACCATTTTAATTTGATTGTTAAAATTTAAACTTTTTGGTTTCAGAGCATTTAAAGTTAAGTCTTTTGTTGATTGTGCAGTTTTTGCTTTTGAAATAGTAATCACGTTAGAGCTTATATCTGAATCAGAAACAATCAAAGATTCATTTGAATTACCATCAATCTTTTGAGTTTGATTTTTGTCACAAAAGATATCAAATAAAGTTTTAGGTTTCTCAATGTTGGTGTCATTTGAATTAATACTGTAATCAAAATCGATTGTAGAAGCGTTTAATTCATTGTAATCTTCAAAAGTAGTGAATGAATTTACATATAATGGTTTATTATTTTCAGCATTTTTTACATTGAAGGTTTTGTTTGATTCATCACTGATTTCTTGTAATTTATTTTGGTCCAAATAATATTTAGTAGTATTTGAGGATTTATTTTTTTTGCCTTCTTGCTTTTCCAATGATAAGAAAGTTTCAGCTTTTGATGCGGTAGCCGCTAATATTAAATTAAAATCCAAATCATTGTCAACATTTAACAGAATAGTAGAAGAGTTTCTAAAATTTTCATCTTCACTTTTCTTATTTTCGTTTAGCTGTTTCCTATCAGCAACGGCATGATCATCTGGAATATTTTCAATTTTTTGCGAATCTTCCTTTGAATTTTTAGTATTATTTTTTCTATCATTGTTATTAGTACCTAACCATTTTGATGTTATATATCTAAAACTTCTAGTTTTATGTGGATGAGAATCTTCCACAGTTAAACCGCCAGCGATCTTAATATTCTGATCACCTTCATTAGTATCCATTTTAAAATCAAATATTTAAAAGGTTTGATTATCGTTATATATTTTTTTTATTTTTTTTGTAAGGGATTATTTTATAGTTTATTCTTTTAAAGGAGTTTATGCTGTTATAAAGATTGCCACAGAATTGGAAAGATACGAACTCCCGAGGCTTTGATTATTTTTTAAAATAAAAAATAAATAAGAAGAAAAGTAAGAATAAAAAAGGAATAAAAAACAAAGATATGGGTACAAGGGGAACTCAAAAATCTAGTGATATGTTTATAAATAAATAGTTTGATTAGAAAAGTAAATAAATTTCTAAAAAAGGGATAAAGGGCAATGTAAATTAATTTCCTATTTAAGCATCATCAGTCAAAAAATTCATGTCGAGATTCACTCGGTGATAATATCTCTACCAAAGATGCCTCTCTTTAACCAATCGAAAAACATAAGTACTCTAGTTCTGATACTGACACTTTGCGCGAAATAGATTGATCTCCATAAATACATTGCAACAAGTCCACCAAACAGAGAATGTCCTGGTAAATCAAAAACAGCCGAATTTCCAAGATAAGCTAATGAACCTAAATGCTTGTATTTGAATGGTTTAAAAACTGCATCATCAATATCACCATTGTAAATTTCATATTCTACTAAGCTCTGATCAACATTTGCTAATTTTGTTAATTTTTTACCCAAATAAGAACCTTCCTGATGTGCTCTTTGAGCAGTGGCAGGTAAAGATGTAACTTTAGAATCAACTTCTTTAAACAATAACTTCAAATCTTTAAATTTCAAAGTACCTGTTTTAGATTTGTCATATTTTGGAATTAATTCTTTAGTTAAAAGTAAAGCTTCTTTAGCTAGTGGATTATGTCTTTCAATTTCATGAGATAAAACTTCTAATTGAGGATATGTGATTTCAAAATTTTTAATATCTGCATCAGTTATAATTTCATGATCACCAAAGTTCTTTAAATTTAAATATGATTTTTGATTTTTAATAATAAATTGTCTCACATAATCCTCCAAATGATCACCAATATCAGTTCTAACTGTTGAACAATCACCAATAGCATAAATATCACCCAATGGTGCACCAATAACTCTTAAATGAGCATCAGTCTCTAGCGCTCTTCTATTTTTTTGAAATGGTTTTAAATCATCTGATAATTGTTTTGTTAACGCATTTAAACCGATACCAGTAGACCATAAACATAAACCATAAGAAACTTCTCTTGATTCTGCAATACCATTTTCATTCTTTTGATTAAAAATAACCTTATCAGGTAAAATCTCTTCAACCCTTGAATTAACTAAAAGATCAATATTATCATTTTTAAATCTTTCCATTGCATACTCAGAAATTGCAGAATCATAAGTATTTAAAATATGAGACCGAGATTGAATTATATGAATTGAAACCTCTTGTCTTAAAATTTTTGGATATAAACGAGGTAAATCTTCATTAACTAAATCAAAAATTTCAGCAGCAACTTCAACACCTGTTGGACCAGCACCACATATAACGAAAGATAACAATTTTTTTCTTTCATCATCCGAAGTAGTTGGTAAACAAGCTTGTTCAAAATTATTTAACAATTTTCTTCTAATTGTTGAAGCATCTTCTGCAGTTTTAAGTTGATAAGTATATTCTAAACCTTTAACTCCATGGGTATTTGAAGTTGAGCCAACCGCAACAACTAATTTATCATAAGGAACATAAAAATATTTATTTGATTTGCAATCTTTAACTTTAATTAATTTATCAGTAAATTCAACCTTTTCAGCCTTTGCATGTAAAAAATGACCATTAACTTTATTAATTAAAGATCTAATACTTTCCATTAAAGTTTTAACATCTAAAGTACCGACTGCAGCACAGGGTAACATTGGAGTAAATAAAAAATAATTAGTTGGGGAAATGACCGTAACATCGTATTCATCTTTATTCAACTGATTTAATAAAGATACGCAACCCCAACCACAACCAAGTATAACTAATTTCTTTTTTAATGAATCTTTCCGCTTTGAATCAGTATCATAACAATCCAAATTTTTTGTTACAATTGGTAATTTTTCAGGACCACCAATTGGAGGATTCAAAGAATCAAATGGTATTAGTAAATTATCAGGAACACTTGGCGGAGTATAAGTTGTATAATCATATATAAAAAAGCCAGTTAATGCAAGAAGGAAAGAACCGCTAATGATTCCACAAGATAAGAAAAAAAATTTGAAAGATCTTTTAATAATTGATAATTGATGGATAGAATTTGAAGATGGATCAGTCAATGGAGAATTAATTTTTGGAGAATATGAAAAGTGTCTCCTTGGATTAACGAAATTGAATTCTTTTAAATTGTTTAATCTAAGAATATGATCATTATTAACCCTTAAAGTTCTGGACGCAACACATGATGATCGAGTAGTAATCAATCTTGGAACATTGAATATGAGCATTGCAATTGTGTTAATAGGCGAATGCTAAAGGAAAATTTGTATAAATTTTCAATAAACTAAACTATTCAAATCCGGTTGAAGATTAATTGGAAACGTTATTGAAGATCTTGTTATTGTTGGATATTTTCTCATGTATAAAGTCCATATATATCGGAGTCTCCGGCAAATTTTTTGCGATCTTATTATGGGCCGATCCTCGATCCTCGATCCTCCCACTTTGGGTGCTCCTTCGTCCTTCGTCCACTCCGCGTCGCAGTGAATTTTTCGGTTTGAATTGCGGCTCTAACAGGCTACACGTGACGGCCCAGAAAAATTTATTATTCATTTTATTGTCTATTAGGCTACGGGTTAGATCCATATTTTGCTGGTGATAAGAAAATAATGTAATAAAAGAAAAATTATCATCATACAAGATCTTTGAATAGAAACCAAAAATTGAAATTAGAAATGCATTTAAGAAGATAAAAAAGAAATTTACTGGATGATTACGATTAGAAATCCAATAGACGATAATGAGCCTCCTCTAGTGCTTCCGTTTAAATTTTTTTTTTTTGTTTTCTCAATAAATAAATTTTCCTGATTTCATCACAAGATAAGAAAAGCACCTCCTTATCATATCATTTCTTAACAATCGATTTACGTTGTTTGTTCTTTCTTATTATCTTTCCTTAAAATTCTAGTTTTATTTTTATATTAAACTCTTTACTTTTGAATGCATTCAAAGATTGAATCAGAAAATTATATTCCTACCGAGTGTCATTTAATTGTACTTTCTCATGGATTATGGGGAACCCAAGATCATTTTGCTTATGTAGAGGAGACTTTACAAAATAATCTTAAAATAAATTATCCAAACAAAATATTTAGAACTTATAAAACAAAATCAAATGAGAAATTTAAAACTTATGATGGCATTGATATGTGTGGATCAAGAGTTGCTGATGAAATATTTATTGAAACAGCTCGTTTATTAGATAAACATAATTTAAGAGTCTCAGAATTTTCTTTAATTGGTTATTCTCTTGGTGGGTTAATCGCAAGATTTACAATAGGAATTTTAACTTATAAAAAGTACTTTGAACATATCAAACCAATTAATTTTGTTACTTTTTGTACTCCTCATGTAGGCGTTTTAACACCTGGTGACACTTTTAGTATTAAATGTTTTAACAATCTAGTACCATATCTATTAGGTAATAGTGGTAAACAAATATTTTTAAAAGATTCTGTTATTTTAGAAAATTCAAATGAAAAGTTACCCTTATTGAAATTAATGGCCTCAGAAAATTCAATATTTTTCCAAGGTTTAAAACTATTTAAATATCATTCACTTTATTCAAATATTAGATCAGATATTAGAACTTGCTGGTGGACCTCTGGAATATCTTATATTAATCCTTTTGAAATCTTAGATAAAAATACAGACGTTTCAATTGATACCAATGGTTTCATTAATTTTTTAAATGGTTCAAATTTTCAGCTTGCCTTTGTTGATAATTTTGATCCAATTGTTTTAGATGTTAATAAACCAATTAAATTTACTGGTTTGATTAATTATGAGAATGAAAAAAGTTCAACTAAAACTAAAGAAAATTTAAAATTTGATAATGAAGTTAATAATAGTATTTTGAGTATTAATTATATTAAAAATTTCTTTTATCGTAAATTCAAATGGTTAACTTTATTGTTTAATACATTTATTTATATTCCAATGTGGGTAACTTGGTTTATTTTGTTTAATTTATTACAAGTTACTACATCATTTTTTAGAGTTACCAGAGAATCTTCAAGATTGAAAGAAAATAGTTACATTTATCATTTTGTTGATCAAGTTGCAACAACTGTTACAAATGCAATTCCAATCCATTCAGCCACAACAACTCCTTTATTAAAGCCAACATTGTCAAGATCTCTGAGTGAAGGATATTCAAATGAACTCAATAAATTTGAAAATGATTTACATGATCAAGGTGATTTTTTCCTTGATTCAGTTTTCGATGCAGTCACCTCCTCAAAAGATACTAATCAATCAATTTTCAATCAACCATTAAGTGGTGATAAAATTTTAATTACTTCACTGAATAGAATTTGTTCTATCCCAATTGATGATATTGAAAGTTGGGAAAATGATTATAAGCTTCTAGGTGAAACAAAAATGGAAGCTTTCAAACATTATCAAATTTTAAAAGCATTTAAAATGAACATGTCTCCTGTTCAGCGTGAAATAATCAAAAACTTAAACACAGTTAACTGGTCTAAATATCCAGTCTATATCACAAAAACAAACGCAACTCATGCTGCCGCTATCGTGAGACATGATGATCCAAATTTTGAAGAAGGTAAGACAGTCATTAAACATTTCTGCGCAGAAACGTTTAAAATAAAATAATTCATTTCCTTTTCTTAACTATTATTGTTGTAAATCTTTTTTAACTCTATATTTGACTTTTTAGCTTAAATCTCTTAAAACTTCTATTTGATAATTTACCTACTTTGTGTAAAATATTTTATAATTTCTTCAACATTAACCTTTATTACACAAACTTTCTGATACTCTGAAAAAATTGAACAAATAATATTAGTATTAGGAATCCCTAAACAAACATTAAGCGGCTTATATTCAGAAATTTTCTTCATTTCAATATCTTTAGCCATTATTTCAAATTCATTGATCTTTTCGTTATTTTTTTGTTCAACGTCCAAAACATTTTCAAAATTTAAAAATTCAAAGTTGTGCATACCTGCAGTTAAACCAATTCCAATATATTTGCAATAACTTTCCTTTAACGCCCACATTTTACTTAACAATCTTAATCTATCGTTATATTCTAAATTTTTAAAATATGCTGAAAGCTTATTTATTTCATTATCATTGAAAATACCACGGAAATCAATTTTAAAAAAATCTTCAAGTTTATTTAATTTAAAATTCTCTATATCTTTAATATTGGCTAAATCTATACCAATTTCAGCATCTTTTAAATCGCTATTAAAACCAATTGCTAACGCAACCATTCCGTGTTCATCTGATAAATTATACTGGTATGACCTATTTGAAAGTTTGGGCTTTCCATATTGATTTCTAATTTCTTTAATTTCATTTAAGTTGATATCTAATTCGGTCTCATATTTGTAAACAATATACTTAAGCATCAATAAATTGATCAATTTGACATATCTATCTAAGTTATTTTTAATATTTCTAATTTTTAATTGTGTTTTTAAATCCAAATTTCTAAGCAAAAGCTCAAATTTAAAATCGTCTCTCAAAAGTGCAATTGCAGGGCTGCTGTCAATACTATTAGATCCGTCTAATAAGTCAACATAAAATAAAAATAACCTTGTTTCTCTAAATTCAGTATATTGAAATATAGAAGCCATTATTTGTTTTGAAGTATTTCACTAATCCAAAAAACAAGTTTTCGTCTCGTGAAAATAATTCTATCTTTCAATAAAATGTTTCACTAGCCAGTAACTAGTAACCACTAATTAATGGCTCAACGACTCTAAACTCTAAATCATACGCGTATTAAAATTCCTTAGATCATTTGCGTTGTAATGTATGGCAATAAATTTCTAAAATAACTCGGTTTTCTTCCCCCCAAAAAAGTAGCAACAAAGTATACCCCGATGCCAGGTGACAGAAGAATATTACCTTTAGATAAAACTGTTGTTAATTTGATAGCAGCTGGTGAAATTATTATTGCACCATCAAATGCACTCAAAGAATTACTTGAAAATTCAATTGATGCAGGATCAACTCAAATTGAAATTATGATAAAAGATGGTGGTACAAAATTATTACAAATTACAGACAATGGTACCGGAATAAATAAAGAAGATATGCCAATTTTATGTGAAAGATTTACAACTTCAAAACTTGTAGAGTTTGATGATCTACGTAAAATTTCAACATATGGATTCCGTGGCGAAGCTCTTGCAAGTATTTCTCACGTTGCAAGACTTAGCGTAATTACCAAAACAAAGGAAGACCATTGTGCTTGGAAAGCATCTTATAAAGATGGTGAAATCATTGGCGGTTTCCAGGATGGAATAAAACCTATTGCTGGCAAAATTGGTACTGTATTAGTTGTTGAAGATCTATTTTATAATGTTCCATCCAGATTACGTGCACTTAAAAGTGCAAATGACGAATATTCAAGTATATTAGAAGTGGTTAGTAAGTATGCAATTCATGTTGATAATGTAGGATTTAATTGTCAACGACAAGGAGGTAGTGGATTGGATATAATGGTACGAAAAGTATCGAATAGAAAAGATAGAATTAGATCTGTTTATGGTTCCAATATTGCAAACAATTTACTCGATTTAAATCTTGAAATAACTGATGAATTTAAGACAGATTATGGTCTTACCAAATGCCAAGGAATGATCAGCAATACCAGTTTTGAGAATAAAAAAACTATACAACCAATTTTTTTTATTAACCATCGACTTGTTGTTTGCAATCCATTGAAAAGAGCAATAAGCGCTTTATATGCAACATATTTACCAAAGGGTCATAAACCTTTTGTTTATTTATCATTAGAAATAAATCCACAAAATGTTGATGTAAATGTTCATCCAACAAAAAGAGAAGTCAGATTTTTAAATGAAGACGAAATAATTGATTATATTACATCCTCAATTAATTTAATGCTATCTCGATTGGATTCATCAAGAAAATTTTTAACCCAGCAGATTTTAACAAATACAAGAAAGATAGAAGATGAAATTGAAGAAAGAAGAAATAAAAGATCGAAATTATTTCAAACTGAGCCACAAATCAAAGAGAAGCCCAAACCTATACCACTTTCACAATATAGAAAACCGTACGAACATGAAATGGTTAGAACTGATTATAATCAGACTACTTTGAATACTTTTGTGAAATCATTACAACCACCACAGAGTAGAACTAGAACAGATAGAACTTCTCAAAAGGAAAGTGATGTTAATAGTGATTCACAGGATAATGATCAAAATGAGTTTAACGTTTCAAAAATAACGACCGATGATCTTGATTCTTCTACTATTTTGGAGACATCAGTTGAAACTAAAAAAAGAAATGCAGTCACATTGAATTCTATTAGAAATTTAAGACAAGAGTTACAAAAACGTGGTAATCGTGAACTAACAAAGCTTTTTGCTCAACATTCCTATGTTGGAATTGCTGATTATGAAAAAAGATTATGCTGTATTCAACATGAAGTTAAATTATATTTAGTTGATTATGCAAGTTTATGTGCTGAATTATTTTACCATATTGGATTAGCAGATTTTTCAAACTTTGGCAAAATTGAAATTATAAATGAAGGTGGTATTGATATAAAACAGTTAATACAAACAGAAATTTATGACAATCCCGATTTTGTAAAGATATATCTCGAAAAAAATAATGTTGAGGAAATACCTGATTTAGATGATTTAATCCAACAATGCTTTGTTGAGATGAATGAAATGTGGAATGAATACTTTAATATTGAAATTGATATATCTAACATATGCAATCCAAAATTACGTAGTTTACCATTATTAATAAAAGGTTATGTACCAAGCTGGAATAAATTGAGTTTATTTTTATTCAGGACTCTAGTTAAGGTTAATTGGGATGATGAAAAGGAATGTTTAGGTGGAATATTACGCCAGCTTGCTTTATTTTATGTTCCAGAAATTATTTATGAAGATATGGAAAATATTGCGGAACATAAGCAAAGGATTTCAGATCTCATTGAAAACTTAATTTTACCTGTTGTTAAGCGTAAGTTTCTAGCTACGGATAATTTGCTACGTGATGTTATTGAAATTGCAAGTTTGCCAAAACTCTATAAAGTTTTTGAAAGATGCTGAAACATCGATTCACTATGCTTGTAAATTTAATAAATAAATAAATAAACAAATAAATAAATAATTGGATAAATAAAGGGATATATGATTCAGAAAAATAAATAATAATGATTTAAATTCAATTTATTATTTCTCTATATTGCTATATGCAGGAACAATATCTAAAATGTACTATATTATCTGAGAGTTTGTATGTTTAAAGAATATGATTATTATTAGTAAATGAATGACTGAATGACACCGAGTGAATGTTAAATAAAATGCAGCATAAAACTTTTTGAAAATATTATCCTGAGAGTTTAGCTTCAGTATCTGATAATGTTTTAAGGAAAACTTGATATAACAGGAGCATAATTGAACTCTGCACACTTGTCCACACGAAACGAGGGGCAACACCTGAGAACAAACCACCTATACCTTGGTTAACATATATAGTCTTCAAACTTGAAAGGATGGAACTTGATTTTAATATGACACCAGAAGTACCATTTTGAGTTTGCATTCTGGTTTTCACGACATCTAATGGTGTAGTTAATGTACCAGCTAAACCACCAGCAGCCGCTCCAGTTAATAATTCGGCATATAAAGGTAGAGATCTTCCTTCAGTTTTATTGAATGAATCTATTGATTCCGATGATGTTAATTTAAATGCCCACTGACGGAATTTTTCATAGAACGTAAATTGAAATGCCGAGAAAGGTAAGTCTCTAGTCAGAGTTGCTTTATAGCCATAAAATAAAGTGCTAGGACCCTCAGTTCGAACAATTGTTACAGCTGCATCCAGTAGTCCTTTGTAATTGTAACCTGATTTAAAATGTGGATTATTATATCTACCTTGTAATTGTAATCTAGTTTTTAAAACTTCCGATGGCACATAGAAAACACTTGAAAAAAGATCTCCTAAGAAACCAGCTGCTAAAAATGCTGGAGTTTCTGGTATACCTAAATCATTGATTGCATAACGTTTGATTGCTTCGTATGACAAAAAAAATATTGCAGATGATGGCAATGAACCCAACATTGCTGCACTGTACCCACCATATAAACCCCGACGAAATCCCTCTTCACGAAATATAGTTGAATATGCAGTTAGTGTATTATTGTATTTTGGGATATGAGATGCACCCTGTTGTCTAGTTTTGACGGTATCTAGTGAATGCATAGAAGAATCACCAATAATACCACCCAACCCTCCAGCAATTGCACATGCCCAAATAGAGGGTATATGAGTATCTTCTTTATTTGATGTAGGTTGTGAGCTATTTATGTCTTGATTAGTATCATCATTGTTATTGTTATTGCCACCAACATTTTTCCTAGGTTTTTCACCATGGCGACTATTCCCTCCGCTCTTTCCAGTATCTGATGATGGATATGGATTTGGATGTGGAATGGTTTGCGTTGATTGCAATGGTTCATATGACATGGCGTTGAAAAATTTTTATCGATGCTAACTAATATCTTGCTCTTGTTTTAAACTGAATTTATATCTGCTGTATTCTATATGAGTATCAATCAAATTTAAAACTAACAATAGTGCCATCAATCTTATTGATCTTTGGTTTCTTTAACAGGTCCTTCGTCAAAAGATCAAGAATCATGCTCTATAGTGTCCAACGTTTTCACTCATGTATTCCCTGAAAAAATCCTTCCCTTCTTTCTTCATTAGATCGCGAACCTGAAATCGCAAATGGAACACAAAAAAACATGAACTATAAAGCACAAAACAGAAACGGTGTATTTCTTCGTTGTTGAAGTCTGGTCAGAAGAAGATTACCACTTCAATTTGTTTGACTTTGTTCATTACAAATTTCGTTACAAGTTTCATTACATTAGTGTATTTTAATTTTTATAAAGTATCTCTTTGATGTTGAAGAATTTCATCAAATAATATCTTGCTCCATTTACTGCGTCCATAAACCGAACTGCTTCCAAAAATGCTTAGCAATAATGGGGCAACAACAAGAGCGTGAACAGAAGCCAAAACAATCAATCCGGCCCACATCTTAAAATAATAAACTCTGAACATTTTACTTCTTGTAAAACTCAAAACTCCAATACCAATCAGTTTAGTCAATGTAATGCCACTTAACGTAGTGGTACCGACATAAACTAAAGATCCATATGCTCGACTTTTTCTGTAACCATCTTTAGCATCTTCTGCTTGAGATTCATTGAAATTGAAATGCTTGAATAAGTGAATCGAAAACTCAACACTTAACCCCAAACAGATTAATAAATTCACAAGTGAAACTGCGTTAAGTGAGATATCAGCAAGAACCATCCATCCGATTAAACTGATTATAATCAATATCAAATTGATTACAAAAACGATCGAGTTTCTTAATGAACCTAATAGTATAATTGTCATTAAACCAATTAGTAGCATACCGATGCTAATTAAAGTAAAAGTTAACCTCTTTATAGTTTCATATTGAACAAAAAAGATATAAAATGGTGAATACGCAAACAAGGACAAACCTTCAACATTTTCTTTAACTTCATTGACGATTCTTAATGAGTTATGATATGCTGAAATAAAATCATTTTGTGATCTTAATGGAATATGCGACGTTCTAAATGATGATCTTATAATAGTGTTTTTGGAATAGTCTATAGCACTTGAATATGGAGCTTTACCTCCTAAAGGACATGGATACGATGGTGAATCAATCCAAACATTGAAGAATTCCATAAATTCCTCATTCTCTGGAAATCCGTGCATTTGATAATCCCATTTTCTATTAGCATAACAAGGTTCACAGATTCGTGGTGATGAGAATGGTGGACAAAATTCCTTATTAGACTTATTTTTCTTTAACGTACAACAATCAGTTAAATCTGGATTCAACCACATAAAGAAGTCATCAATCCAACTTGAAACTGGCTCTGAAATTGTACTCTCATTAGACCTTTTGTATTCTTGTTCAATAATATTGACCAATGAATATGATTCACATGTTGTAAATTTACTACACAAATCTTTTTGGTTAACCCTTTTTGTAACATCAATACCATCAATAACGAAATAAACAGGTGGACCAACATTTAAATATGAATAAATGTCGTCGAAATAATCGATTAAATACGAATCGGATGGTAACGCAAGCCTCTGATCTAAACCCAACTGAAGATTTGGCAATAATGATAATGAAATTCCAAACAATGTTACAAAAAGAAACAAAATAAACGATTTAATTTTGTCTTTAAAAATAAATGGACCTAGTTGATTTTTAAAAAATATGCTAATAGGGCTATTATTTTTATTATCACTTTCATTTAACATTTGGCTCAAACTATTAGTTAAATCATTAGAACTTTCTCCCTGAATATCTGAATCTATTGGCAAGGAAACTGAATTTCGCTGAATCTTAATAAATGGTAATAAATCCAACTTACCATCATTCAATCTTTGTTGGTCTAATGCCAATACAGATATAAATGCTGTAATTTGTAATAGTGTGTTAAAAATAATTGCAATAGATATATACAATGAAAAATTCTTCACTGCAGGCATACCAACAAAGCTTCCTAAAATAAAACAAACAAATTGACAAGATGAGCTTAATAGAATACTTGGTCCAATATTTGCCATTGTCTTTGCAATTTTTTCATTTAATTGCAATGTGCTTGTAACTGTTAATCGTTCAATATTAGCAAATTCATTACATATTAAAAATATGTTATCGACTCCAACAGCTAAAATTAAAAATGGAATGACTTCAGCTATAATTAATGTTGATTTTAAACCAAAAAAACTCCAAAACCCTATTGATGAAAATACTGAGAATAAAACAATCAAAATCCCAATTAATCCTAATAAAAATCTTGTTTTCGTCAAGTATTTCAGAATAAAATTATTTCCAGAAACTTTACCAAAAGGTGTAATAAATGAAGAATTAATAAAAGATATATTTTCGTAATTATTTTGTGTAAATGATAAAGCATAAGAAGCATATGCGAACATGACAAGATATGAAATAATAACAATTCGGATATCAGTATTTGTTGATTTGTTTAATTCTTCTTCCAATGAAATTTCAGTCAGAAAACTGACTTTTATTCCAAAATTAATTCCTTCTTCAGTAATATTATTTAAAATAAATTTTTTTAAATTATTTTCCCATGCAGTAGCTTTAAGAACCTGTTCACTATTTGGGTTATTATCATTATTATTTAACAAAGTAACAACAATTGCTTGAGAATTTAAAACATCTGTAATATCACCTCCAAATATTAAATTTTTTTTCAAAGGTTGTTGAAAGCTTGGTAAACATTCTACAGGAGAATTTGCACAGTTGGATATTTTATTTTTCCAATTTGATGATTCTGGTAAATTATTCAAATCACCATTAAAATATTGGGTAAAACTCTCCAAAACACATGTATCCTCTAAAGGTTTGAAACAAATATCATCATATGTAACAGAATAATTTACATCATTAATTGTAAGATTAGTTGATAAATTCATCAATTGAGATTCTTTCTCAAACCACCATTCAATAAATCTATAATCTTGAAGAATTGAATCACCTGTTATATTTGATAAAATAATTTGTTGAGTTCTATAAAATGGACCAAAACTATCATCGAATTTTTGCTTTTGAATAAATGCATCAGCATTTGGACTGACCCATAAATTAATTGGATTTGTTTCAAAATCAATAAAATAAATAAATGATGAAAACAATAAAACAAATGAGATGCATAAAGTTAAAATAAATTTTGGATACGTGGAACAAAAATAACCCAACTTAAAAAATACCTTTTCAAAATAATTATTAACTATATAAGATTTTCTTGAATGTAATGACATCAGGTTTAAAGTATTATGAGTAGAATAGGATAAATCAGCAATATCAGAAGAAAAATCAGTTTGTAAAATTGAAGATTCTAAAATATCATTATCATCGGTTAAGATAGGTTTATTTTTTGCTGTTTTCTTATTTTTATATCTTATCAATGATAAAATTGAAAAATAAGATATAAATAAAACAAAATATGATATTAATATTGTAAATGAAGTACAAGAAATATTTAAAATTTGACATTGATTATTTTCAGGTAATGGTAATAAAGCAGGACAAATTTGAGGGCAATCCGAACAAGAACAAGCAAATTGTGGATCTGAATCATTACATAGTTTAGCATCATTTTCTAATAAAGTCAAATTATTATATGAATTTTGAGACAATTCAAATTTATAATTTATTTGAAAAGGAGAACCACCAATTTGAGGTTTCTTATCGCCTAAAAATTTCAGGAAGCTTGAATAATTTTTAGCACCACCACCAATTAAATCCATTGCATAACCATTTGTTAAACCAAATTTAATATTTTTACAAGAATCATAAAAAGAGGAAGCAAATCGTGGGTCTAAATAAAAATCTAATTCATTAACAACGTCATCTTTATTTAACGCTTTTTGAATCGATAAAACATTAACAAATCGGGATTGATCAGGAGAACAAGTAAAATGACAAAATAACTGATAAAAATTTTCTTTGCAAGCTGGACAAGAAGATATTAATGCATCTGCCTTTGCTAAATTATTTTTTAATTGATTTAATTGAATAGAATCACAACAAGCATAATTTATAGTATTCCATGAATCACCACAAATATTTGTTAGTAAATTATGATCAGCTAATGATAGCTTTTGAGCTGGAATGTTATTAGGACTGGGTATATCAGCTCCAAAAAACGAAGTTTTACCCCCTACTCCATACATAGCACAATATCCATCGGCATGAATTGGCGTAATGGGATTTTCCATCTTTATATACCGTTAAATTGTTGAATTAAAGATGTAAATGAAAATAAAACAGTTAATTTAACAAAAATGGCTTAATGATGAGCCACTGAGTAATGAAGGACTTCTCCTATCTCCCTATTCTGAAAACTAAAAACTGAGAAATTGCCTTTTAAAGAAGCCAGAAACTAGATAAAAAAAAAAGATAAAAAAAAAATAAAAATAAAAAAAACAGAATACGTCGATCGTCCCTACACTAAAAAAAATAAACAGTGTAAATTCTAAAAAAATTAAAAGTGACGTTTTCTATTTTGCATAAAAAAGCAATAAAAGAAAATTTACCTTCCGGGAATCCACAATATTAAGTATTACAAATTCACATCACTGTGATGTAATGCTGAGGTTTTTTTATTTACATGAAAAAGAACAGGATAAATCTTATATTTTATTTTTCTTATATTTTACTTTATCTTTATCTACACACATAAATATATATTGATATCGGTTATCTGTTTATATAATTCAGAGTATTGTTAATTTATATTAATTATTGGTGATTTATATTGATTATTGGAAAGTTCTCGATATTTGTTAATTATGACGTTACCCACCACTGTTACTTCAAATCTGGTAAATATTTCAAACAATAATTCGAGTTCAAATCCTGATATTGTATCTTCATTTTCCAATAAAATATCATTAGCATTAGAACCAAACCCATTTGAGCAATCTTTTGCTCGTAGTGATGAAACTACTACTACGATAACACATACAATTAATAATAATAACGCCAACAGCAATAATAGCAATGACAATTCCAACATCGACAAGAATAAAAGTAATCAACTATTAAACGATAAGAATCTTACAAATGATTTAGAGAAACCTGTAATAAAACCTCAGAATGATATTCATTTGAATACTTTGAAAAATGTTAATACTCAGGATATCGTTGATAATTTAGTAAAACCACAAAATGAAATAGATCAAGCTCAACAAAACAGACAATTTATCGACGAAATTCCACATAATAACTCGAAATCTCCAGCTGTCAATTTTTCAAATCAACATTTACCACCAACAACAATGTCACCACCTGTTTTGACTCCAGGGAGCTCAAAAAGAGCTACATCAACTGTTTTACCACCTTTACCTGGTTTAATTTCTCCTGGTGGTGGTTCATTCATCGCCACGCCAGGAATGTGGAATAGTTTATTTCCGCAAACACCCAATCTACTTCAACAGCAACAGCAACAACAGCAACAACAGCAACAACAGCAACAACAGCAACAACAGCAACAAAATCAACAAAATTTGCCAATGAACTTATCAGCATTAGGTGCCTTGTCACCAAGTAGTTTAGCAATTACCCAACAACAATTACAACAGCAACAGCAACAGCAAAATAAAACTTTTCAAACAATTCAAAGTCAAATTCAACAGCTTCAACAAAAACAAATAGAGTCACAAACGCAAACACAAATACAAAAGCTACAACAAGAACAAAACCAACCCGCTCCTCAGGGTAGATTACAATCCCTTGCTTCAAATAGCACTGATGCCACTGATCCAAGTATTCAGTCTAACTTACAAGATGTTCAAAAGCAACAACAGCAACAACAGCAACAACAGCAACAACAGCAACAACAGCAACAACAGCAACAACAGCAACAGCAACAGCAACAACAGCAACAGCAACAGCAACAACAGCAACAACAACAACAGCAACAACAACAACAACTTT
This sequence comes from Pichia sp. PB3310, assembly GCA_023629255.1. Taxonomy (NCBI): domain Eukaryota; kingdom Fungi; phylum Ascomycota; class Pichiomycetes; order Pichiales; family Pichiaceae; genus Pichia; species Pichia sp. PB3310. Next base: position 76,150 of record JAMAJE010000079.1, read on the forward strand.
ACAATTTCATGCTTAATGCAAAAAGATCAGGACTTACTCCAAATGAAAGTTCAATCCGTACAGGTTTAACGCCTGGTCCAAATATGTTTCAAAATAATAACCAGTTATATTCTTATTTGTCAATGGCGCCAGGCGCAATGACTCCTATTTCAGGAACCTTAGCTAACTTAATTACTACACCAAATTCTAAAAAACCTTTATCAACAGGGTTATCTGGTTTAATCCCCACTATAGGAAACTTAGATACATCTTCATTACCTAATTTAGATAGCATTCAAATGAATAATTCAATATCTACCATAAACAATACTTCTACTAATAATAATAACTCAATCAATAATAATGATGCACGTATGATTAAAAGTGAATCATTGCCAATGAACCTCAATGTTTCTCAAGTACAACCACAACAACCCATTGGTGTGACGAATGATATCTATTCGAGTATCCATAAAAGTAGCATGGATTCTTCTGTAATAAGCACTAGTACAGCTGATACTCCAGGATTACTGATGAAGTCCACATCTAATGTATATAAAGACGACAAACCAAACGATCAATTTCCAGTTCAAATGGACCATACAACTAATTTGAATAAATCTACTACAGTTTTTAATACTAATAATAATGAAAGTAACTATATGAACAGTAATACTAATCAATATGTTGATAATAATAAGAATAATAGTACCACCAATAATAATAATGATGATGCCAATAAAAATGATAATGCTGATAATAATCAAAGCATCAACAATCAAGATGGAAATATTACGGCATCATCAGTCACACCTAAAAAGAGAGCATACGCAACGGATTTAAATTTGACTAAATATAAGAGAGCAAAACAAACATCTATATCTTCTTCTGGTAAGGAGAATGGTGATGCCGAAAGCAGCTCAGCATCGTCGCCCGCAGCGCCATCCAAAACAAGATCAAGAAAAAAGAATCTTACAGAAGAAGAGAAACGTCAAAATTTCCTTGAACGTAATCGTGTGGCCGCTTCAAAGTGTCGTAAGAGAAAGAAAGAAATGATTGAGACAATGAAGGCTGAATTACAAGAATACAAAGACGAAAACGAATACCTACGTGAACAAGTTGGCACATTACGTGAACATGCGTTAACTCTTCGTACAATTCTTTTTGCACATCGAGATTGTGCTCTATTAGTTGAACAAGTAGGCGGTGTTGAAAGTTTGAATACTGTTCTTAACATGACTAATTACGTGTCTCAGCTACCAGAAGCACATCAGCTTCCTCAAAGTATCAGATCAGAAGAGGTTCCACAACTGCTAAATAGATCAAGCACCAATGTTCAAGCTGCAGTAGCTGCCGCAGTTGCACATACTGCTAATAAAGCTATCGAAAGACAGCATAGGATGTCAAATTCCTGATTACCTTTTAGACTTTGCATTTTATTTTTTGTATTTCTATTGTGACATGTATAATTAATGAACAAATAACTATAATAATCTAAACATCAATTCCGAGGCGATTTTTTGTTCTTTTCCTCTCTCGCGAGGGTTAAAGTGTTGATCTTTTCATCCAATTTGTATTCGAATCATGTTGGTATGAATCAATATTATGGTATTATAAGGTATTATCAGGTGCTACAAAATTTAAACAATATCGATATGTCTTTTAATTATATAAAGAATGCAGGAAAATTCTTATGTATTGGCCGTAACTATATGGCTCATATCAAGGAACTTAACAACCAAAAACCAACTGAACCATTTTTCTTTTTAAAGCCAAGTTCATCAGTCCTTAAACCAGGTGAAGGCCCAATTTTAGTTCCAAAGAATGTTATTGTTCATCATGAAGTGGAATTAGCATGTATTATTGGTAAAAAACTTCAAAATTTAGATCCTGAAACTTTTGGTCCTAAGGAAGCTTTAGATGCTATTGATGGTTACGCATTAGCAATTGATATGACTGCTAGAAATGTTCAAGATGCTGCAAAAAAGAAAGGTTTACCATGGTCTATTGGTAAAGGATTTGACACGTTTTTACCATTGAGTCCTTTTATTCCTAAATCTAAAATTGAAGATCCATATGCAGTTGAATTAAATCTTAAAGTTAA
>JAMAJE010000080.1:0-76334 GCA_023629255.1 Pichia sp. PB3310
TCAAAATCTTCAAAATTAAAAAATTCAATAATTAAATCAACATCAATGGGTAATTCTTTAACTAATAATACAATTATAACTAATACAGATAAATTAAGAAATAATTCTCATGTTTCTTTCGTATCTTTAAATCATCCATTAAATAATTTAATAGATCCTCAACCTTCTACAATTCAAGCAAATATGAAATCAAAACATCAACCAATTGATTGGAATGTTCATATGTTTGAAAATCAAAAAAATAATACCTATGATAATAATTCAGAAGACATAATTGATATCTCAGACATTTTAAAACAAGGTCCACATTTTCAACGTTAAATTACAACTTAAGGGCGCTTCTTTGCTAAAAAAACATACAGATAAAATAATATAAAATAAAATAAAAGCTAATCTACTACCACTATCTACTACTAATTCAATCTTTTTTCTTTTTTTATGCTCCACTCTTCTTCCATTACTTAATTTTATTGCTGGCCATATTCATTTTTCTTTCTTTCTTTTATTATTTTTTTTTATATTTTATACGGGTTTATAATTTAATAACTTTTTTTCAGAAAAAAAAATATCTAATGTAATTGAATTATTATTAAACAGCCACATATATAAAAGTATTACTGAGGTATATAGTATAAAAAAATATAAAAGTGAAGCAGTCCGTTAAGTTGGCTTTTTAGCAGTAACCAAAAATAATGAATCTAACCCAGACAATGAACCATCTTTAAATTCACCTTGATTTCGTTTATAATAATTTTCAATCGATTCGATATTATTCGCATCATGATACCAAACATCACCACTGTTCAATAATAATCTAACTCCTAATTCACAATCATAACCATCCTTATCAACTTTTAATTTTAACCTTTCTAAAATTTTTAATTTGACTAAAGATCCATTAAATCCACGTAATTTCCAATCAAGCCATAATTTTAAAATATTTGCAGTATTATCTGAAACTGCTGCAACTCCAGTATATTCACTATTTCTAACATGTCCATTTTCAGGATCTGAAATCCAAGAATGCAAATCAACCATTTGAGAAATTCTGAAAAAATCAATAAATGATGAAAACATAGCATACATTGATGTAATTGGTTGATCTGATATACTTGGTAAATTATCATAATCATTGTTATTATTGTTGTTGTTGTTGTTGTTGTTATTGTTATTGTTATTTGAATTGAAATTTATATTTGATGGTTGTGATTTTTCAAATGAAGATTGTGAATTATTTCTAAGATATGAATTTGATTTTTCATAACTAGTATTATTCGTACTTAAATTATTCTTTTTCAATGTTTTATTATTTAAATTTGAAGGTAAATTGTTATTAGACTTAACAAATGTATTTGATTTCGATTTAATAGTTGATTGTTCGGAATCAAACAGTTCTTCAGTGGCAGTTAATGAACTTGGAGTTGGTACTTCAGGCATTAAACCTGAACTAATTGTTGTATTATTAATAATATTATCTTCATTTGATTGATATTTATTTTCATGATATTCAACTACTGGTACACCTAATTTAACATATTTAATCTTTTGAAAATTCTTCTCTTTCAAAATCTTCATTATAATTTCTGTTAAATTTGGTAATTTTGATAATTTGCTAATTTCTTTATTTATAAATAATTGAATATATTCAGATAATGAAGTTTCATGGTCATTATTTGATGAATGTTTAAATGATGAAATATCAAATAAAATTAAAGAAATTGAACCACCAGGTTTTAAAATTCTATTAAATTCATCTAATCCAATTTTAACATCATTTTCATTTAAAACTAATCTTGTAAAATCTGGTGTATAAATTAAACTTTGTGAACTATCCTTAATAGGTAATTTTTGAATTGATGGTGCAGTAAAGGACGAATAATTTAATAAAAAATCTCTTTCTTTCATTTCTAATTTATTATTTACAAATTTTTCAGAAAGGAAAATAAAATCATTGAAATGGGGATACTGCTGTAATAAATCTGGTGGTAAATATCCTGTATTTTTTAAATCTAAAATTATTTGAAATCTATCAGTTAAATTAATTAAATTTGTCCTAAAATCTGGAAATTCATGACGTAATTGCCAACCATCAATTAATTCTAATTGAGCAGGTGATATATGATATTTTAATAATTTTGGTAATGATTCATTAGGTGATGATTTAAAAGGTTTTAATTTATTTGAAGTTATAATACAAATTTCTGAATTTTTTGGTGTATTTTTCAATAAATTTGATAAAATTGAATATTCATTTGAAATTTTATTTAAAATTTGATTATGCCATAATAAAAGTAAAACAATTCTTCTATCTTGGAAAACTTCTTTATCAATTTGTTCAATTGATGGTATATTATTAATTTTTGATTTCAATTGATTAATTGAAGTTGAAGAACTTAGTTGAGAATTTGCTAAAGTTGCCAAACTACTAATTGAATTAAGGGATGATGTTGATGATGAATATGATTTCTTATTATTAGAATTTTCATTAGATAAATTAATTGAATTATTTGATTGTTTAGCTGACTTTGATTTCAATATCGATTTTGATTTTAAACTCTGATTTGAATCTAAAAATGGATCATTGTATTCATCTAAAAACTCAGATTCAAAATTATAAGAATGTTCGATTTTATCATTTCTATTTATCTTTTGTCCCTTTCCCTTCTCCTGTTCTTTTTCCTTGCTCTTTTTCGATTTTAAACTTTCTAATTCAATTTTTTCATTTTCTACCTCTTTCCCATTCTCCTTTTCAAGTACACGCACTTTCTCGCTTTGATTCTCTTTTTCAATTTCAAGTTCTTTTAATTTTAATATTTTTAATTCATTTTGATAATTAATCATATCATCACGAGATTTTAAAACATTATCAATTATAGTAAGATATTTTGAAAACCATTGATTCCATAAAGAATTTCTTGTAACTGAATAATCAAATGGATCATTTAATTCAGATTCATCCATATATTTTAAAAAAAATTTAAGATAATCTAAATAAAATTCCATACTATGATTTTTTGCTAGAGTTAAAATATTTCTAAGTTTTGTATGATATTCAGTTGATAATTGTTGTTTTTCACTATTTAAATTTAAATTTGAGTTTGAATTTGAAGTTAAATTTGAATTTGAATTTAAATTTCTTTGATTTTTTAAATCATATTGAGGATTAAAATGTGGTATATAAGGATGATAAGAATTTGGTGAATCATCAAAAGCTGATCCAAATGCAAAATCACTTGCTAACTTCGTTGCCTTTTTAGTAAATTTTAAAAATTTATTTTTTGGTCTTTTACTATTTATATTAATATTTGGATTAATTGATTGTATTGGTAAATTTTTTGTATTTGGAGCTGTAACAGATCTTTTCATTTTTGAAGAACCTTGTTTTGCCTGAAATGTTGATAAATGTCTTGATGGGCCAACTGAAGACGGCACAGGGATATTATTATCATTATTCTGAAGATGATTATTAAAATGTAAATCTTGCAGTAATGAAGAAGTTGGAGACAGAGAAGCTGAATTTGATAAAGAACTTTTCATTGATATACCACCTACAAAATTTGGTGGATTTTGGTCACTTGGATGTAATTTATTAAATATACTCAGTTTTTTGGCCTTTTTCTGTGACATTTCCATGTCAGAAATCTGATAAGTATTTGGATCTGGCGTTGCATTATCCATTTCTTTTTTGATTATCTAATGATTATCAAATTAAATAAGATTTAATAATTAGATATAGATATAGATATAGATATAGATGTAGATATATATATATATAGATGTGTGTGTGTGTGTATGTTAAAAAAGAAATTTTGTTTAGTCATGGGACCTGATAGATAGATAGGTATGATAGATAAATTAGATGTTAAAAATAAAAAATATAAAGAAAAATAAAAATTAAATTCTCTGGAGACGGGAGATTGGAGATTGGAGGCGCCGTAAAAAAGATCATCATCATCGATTTAAATTGGTTATTCTCTATTGTTTAAATTATTTAATATCACAATTATTATATTAATTATTGGTTAAAAAATTAGCATGTTAAAAAATATAATCAGAAAGAATTAAAAATTATTTAATATTATTAAAAAATATTATATTTGGTCACTATAGACTAAATACATTTATAAATATTGTTATTATAAAGTAGTAAATGGTGATTTATCATTTGTAGATACACTAATAATTGAATTAGGTAATTGACTTTGAAGAGCATTAAGCATTGAACCCCTAAGGAATCCCCTTTCGGTATTACAATGACCACAAATAATTACACTTTTATTTGATTCAACAAATGCTAATTGTTCATGATGTGAAAGTTCACCAGTATAATAAAGATCAACAGGTTCAGTAATAGATGAAAATACACTGGATCCACTTCCAGCACAAATTGCAATTCTTTTAATTTTTTTATATTTATCTTTTGTTGCTAATTGAATAAATGGAATTCCTAATGCAGTTTTAACACGTTGAACAATTACTAATAAAGGTTCAGGCGTATCAAATTCAACAATTCTTCCCATACCAACACCATTAATATTAGATTTATCAGGTATAATAACTTCTTTTTTAATAATATAACTACCTTTACTAATTCCATCTAAAAGCCAATCATTTACACCATTTATAGCAGCGTCAACTGCTGTATGAGGAGAATATACACTAATTTGATTTTGAATCAGTTTTAATAATGTACGATGTTGAGAATTATTAAAAGGTGTAATTTTATTAAATTTCCTAAATAAAAATGGATGATATGAAATAATAATATTACATTCTTTTTCGATTGCTTCTTGTGCAACATCTTCAGTTAAATCAATCGTAAGTAAAATATTTGCTTTTTCATCAATATTTGTTGTAGATATTGTAGTAGTATCATAAATAGATGCGTCAACAAGAAGTCCTGTATTATCCCAAGTGTTGTCAGCGTATTTTAACGGATATAATTTATTCATTGCCTCAGTGACATTTTTGAGAGTAGTTGAACGTAATCCTGGCATCTTTAAACTACTTTAATTGTTGTTTGGTTAAATTGTTTAGGAAATAGAAATGCAATTAAACCTTCTTTAGAAAGCGTATGTAACAAAACTTCATTAATCCAGTTGAAAATACATATATGTATATGTTAAATGTTAAATATGTTGTATAAATTGAAAATTTCCGCACTGGAGATTACGGATTACTGAGATTATTCCATATTATGTTGGTTAACCAACCTTCTATATTGTATATTTAATTTTCCTTTAAATATCAGATTGATTATTCCTTTGCCTTTTGATTGTTTCCAAAAGAATAATTATACATTATTATTAACCTATTATTTCCCTCCATTTATAATGTCACTTACACCAGAAAGTCTCACGCAAATTATTAAGGATAGACTTCAGGCAACTGAAGTTGAAGTACAAGATATGTCTGGTGGTTGTGGTCAAGCATTTGCAGTTATTATAGTTAGTGATATATTTATAGGGAAAAATAAACTGGCTCGTCATAGACTTGTTAATGCAACTTTAAAGGATGAAATTAGTCAAATTCATGCATTTACTCAGAAAGTTTTCACAGTTGCTGAATGGGATGAACAAAAAGGATTATGGGGTGCTTAAAATTATAATTAATATAATAAATTAATTAAATTACTGTTCAATCTTTATTCATAATAATCTAATTTTTATACATTAATCTTTTATCTCTTATATAATCCATTTAAAAAGCTTTACTTATAATATGAATTATAATCCAAAACAATTCTAAGAATATTTGATTTATGACAAATGCGCTCGCTCTTATTGGTTAATTGTTTATCATCGCTATTGAAGTTTAATCCAAATATTCTGTAATTCATTAATATTTAAAATATTTATATAAAGATAAATATATATATATAATAATATGAAAAAGCAAAAAATTAAAATCGTATCATAAAAGTATTAAAACATAAAAATATAGGGGTTGGTATATTGAAAGAATAAATTATAGGGAATATGGTGGGGGTGGTGGTGGTAATGGCTGTGAATGTCTTAAATAAATGTCATTCTTATTATTTTTATTCATATTATCAGCCTTCTTATTTACTAAAGTATCAAGTTTCATAATACGACGACGAATCTCACGTTCTTCCGCAATATCCATTTTCGTTGCATCTTTAGTTTGGAGTAAATTTTTCTTATTTCTTAAAGATGATGACTTCATATCATCTTTATTATTATTATTATTATTATTATTGTTATTATTCACAATAATGCTTGATGGTCTTCTTGAATTCAATGGTTTCCTACTTTCATCATCAGGCATATTTGTATTCGGTATAGATGTATTCATTGACACACTTCTTGACATAGTAAAATTATTTTTATTAATTGATGGACGCTTAGACCTTGAAGAAATAGATGTACTTGTAGTTTCCAAATCACTTTGTAAATCACTAAACACGCTATTATTATTAATTAATCTTTCCATTGGATTTGAACTAATTGATGGAATAGGTTGTTCAATTTTAGATTCTTCAATTGTTGGTTTAGAAGATGATTTAATATTCATTTTAATTGTTCTCCTTTTAGGTTTATGATTTGAATTCCTTGTAAATGCTTTATGCTGAAAATTTTTAATAAAATTTAATTTATCATGAATATCACCAAATTCAAAATCATTTTCATTTAATTCAATCCTATTTGATATATAATTATTTGATTTATTGATTAAAATATTCACAAACGCTTTAGTTATTAAATCTTTATTAAATCTATCACATGATAATTTATCAATTCCATTACCTAATGATAATGTTGATCTCATACTTGATAATCTAGTCAATCTCATTAATGAACCTGGTGAAATTCTAAATGGATTTTCAGGATCTAAATCTTTTAATAAAATTTTATTCTTTTTCCTATTATCATCTTCTTCTTGTTCTTCAATTAATAAATCTTTATGAAATTGATCAAATGATTGTGTAGTATATTTTAAACTAAATTTATATAATAAACTTGGTAAAAATTCTTTAAATAAATCACTTATTTGGGATTCAATTTTATTTTGTAAAAAATTTGCAATTGGAGTAATCTTATCAAATGTTGAATTAACATCAATATTTTCTAACGGATCGTTTTTAAAAACTAATGTTAATCCTTTAGTTTTACTAAACACAATAATTATAATTGAACTCATTTTAAAATTTTTTAATGTTAAATTTAATGGTATATCAAAATCACAATCACTTACAATAAAATTTGGTTTAATAAAATTAAATTCATCCCCTAAATTATTATTATAATTTTTTAATAAACTTGCACTTATTTTTGTTGTTAAAGTAATTGATGCATCACCATAATATTTAAAATTAAAGATACCTCTAAATTTATCAATACCTAAATCACCAATTTCCAAAATCTGAAAATTTGGTGCAATTGTACCAAAGTTTAAATCAATTATTTTAATATCATCACTTAAAATTGACGGTCTTTTTCCAGAATTTAGCGCTTCTTCAAGTAATTCCCTCGTATATATGGAAAACGATTCTTTTTCTATAGCATTCCAATTCAATTTAAACGACATATTCTAGCTGGATGGTCCGTGTTTAATAGTGTTTGCCTGAGAGAAAGAAAGACATATAATAAGATGATTAAAAAAAAAGAGGTCACTCCACATATAAATTATCTATCAAAAAAATAAATTAATTAAAAAATAAAAAAAATTTCTCTCTGTCCGTATCGCGATAAGTCTTCTGATCTGACTTGGAACTTGGAACATAAAAATTATGAGCTGTGAGCTATAAGCAATGAATAGGTTGTAGTTAAACCCATTTTTTAAATTCTAAAATATAAGTTTAAATCTTTTTTTATATAATTTTTAAAAAGCAATTATATATATTATTACTATCTACCAAAAGCATAAAGATTATTAACAATCTTCTTGAGAATCCCGATGAGAGCCCATGTGCAATTCGGGATCCAAGAAGTTTCATGCATTAGAACCTCAGGAGGCTCAGATTATTTATTTTTAATTCTTCTGCTGATGGATGCATTTGCAATATCATTTGCTCTTCTGAAATGGATTATTGGTTCTTCCGTTGACTAATACGAAAAAAACATTCATCGGTAAACAATCTCACAGCATTCCTTAATTAAGCATATCAAAATATCTAGAAGTACTAATACAAGGACTGAAGCAGGAAATTATCTTATCTCTATTCGAGTACCTCTGAATTGATGTGAACGAGCAATTAATTAAGCATCTCAATACGTCTAGAAGTCATACTAGGAAATGGAACTCCACTGAAGCAGAAAATCACCTTAGTTCTATCCAACAAGCGTTGTCACTGTTAAACTAATTTTAAACTCATAAAATATAGCATGCAACATTTAAATTTTTTATACATTTTCAAAAACAAATCTATGCAATTATCCACAAACAGCATAAAATCAGCACTCGTTTTCCGACTCTCAATGACATCATAGATTCTTAGTTTGAGCCCTCTGAGGTTGCTGTTAGCTGGACGTCCATGAGCACGAAGAAAGTCTATTAATTGCAGCTCTCTAGTATAATTAATGTCATTCATTTTCCTTATCTGAAGTATTGAGTATTCAGCGGAAGAATTTAAAGGAAAATCAGCTAATTTTTGGCCCCTATAAAAGCGTACCATGTTCTCAAGCCTTGCAATGTGGTACCGATCTGTGACCCCAAGACCATAAGTTCTTGTTATTACTGCCAGCTCGTGAAGCAAATCTTCCCATGCAGTGTCAATATTCTGAGCCGCATTCTCTTGTGTATTAATTGCCTCTTGTAACTCGTGCAAAGTCATTTGAAGATCCTGAATATAAGTTTGCAGTTGATTAATGTTTCTTTCTTCTGTATTTGACACTTTTGAGAAGTTTAATTAAAAACAGGAAAAAAGAAATGAAGCAAAAATAATGAAAAGCAGAACAGTGAAATTAATCTTCCTCATTTGAATAACTGGTACAGCATCCTGCATCATCTGGAGATTACATATTCTCTTGTAGCAAATGCATCTCTATACTAGATCAACGCATCTCGAATAGATCAGAAGTGAGTTTCTCGTTTGTTGTGGTTTTCCCCTCTTCTATCAGGGCTTCTAGGCACTTTGAGATGATTTATTAAAAACAGAAAAGTGGTCCTTTTTTATATCATATTCTAAATATTGCTTGCTTGTTGTATTAAAATTTAATTAATTACCTAAAAAGGAAATTATTTTAGATTTCTGTTTATTTAATATTGATAAATGAATAAATGATTTGTTAAAATTTTACTGAATAATAAATATATTTAGGACTTTTCCATCAAGTTTAGTCAACATAGTATAAAACTTAACTGCACGATATACACTGTCATTGATTTCCTAAATGTGCTGATATATACTGTGCCTGATTGATTATAGTACAATGTAATACTTAATTTGATTATATCAGTTGAATTTAGCTTGGTTCTTCAGAATATTTAATCTTAAACCATAACTTTCAAATGACTCAATGCTCCATATATATCTTAATATTCCATCATTTTCCCATTGTATTATGTAGTTAAAATATGAATAAATAACAGAAGTGTAGTGTATCATGTAAAAATACCAGCTTGCTCATTGTTCCTCTAATAGTACTATTTATTGAATATAGCGTGTTTTCTGACTATACATGTTATTCTATCAAATCAGCAGATAAATATGAACTATATGAAATTTATCTATCTTCATAAGAAAGAGTGTACTAGAATTCTCAAGGATTCCATATGAAATTCTAATAAATGCAGAAATGTCTCAAAGTTTCAATTACGCTCTTCCGCAAACACATTCAGCACTCAGTGCTCAGTGGTTGGCTGTTGAGTCGACGTTCAGCATACTTCACATCTCACTTACAATTTACAATATATAGTTGAATATTATATATATGTCAACTTTATAAACAATTCATATATTTAAGCTATAATAGGTTTCACATTACATATCTTGTGGTCTAAATTACTAATAATTGTTCTTCAGTTTGATGATTAGTTGGTTTGGATTTTAGAGATTAACTTCTCTGAATTCCATTTGCACATATCAACAGAACTTTTCATTTTAAATATAAATTAATCAAAATGATCACGGTTTGTTTAGGCAGAAAAACAGTGTATTTCAAAATTTCAACTATAAAAAAGATATATATTTAACTAGTTGTAATGAAGCTGCTTTTCTGTTCTCTTCAAATTGTTACCTTTCCCAATGTTTTAACACTGTTTAAATATTTTAACAATAATATCATCGAATAGCATTCTACTATATGTCAAACGCATTATCAAAGATTGAGAAAACAAAAATGGAGAAAGCAGATATTAAGAAAGCAAACGTTAAGAAAGCAAACATTAAGAAAGCAAACATTAAGAACGCCAAAAAAGGCAAAATTCGAATATCGTCAGAACCAAATGCAAGACAAAGAAAAAAGCATTTTGCCTATATTGGAGGACCGAATTGGCTTAATGTAGGAAAGTTCAGAAATGTGGTAAAACAGAACAAAAATGAGTATTCCAACAATACGGGTGTCATTCCAGTCAAATTTCTTATTGACCAACCAGAAGGTATGCCGTGCTATATAAGCAGACTTGAACATATCAGTAAGTTAAATGAAGAGGAACTAAAAATATTTTTGCGTGGTTATATGGAGAACACTGATGGAACACACAGTGAATTAAAAAGACGGTTAGCAATAGCTCTTGGTTTTCCCCGAATAGAGGTTAACTATACGTTTAAATCAACCCAGGCGAACTATGTTGATTTAACTAATGTCACAAATGAAATTCTCGTCGATAATAATATCACAAAACCCATTGATTATGTTTACTTTGGAAGAGACGCTGTACTGAACCAAACAAAAAAATTTAATGAATCTAACCGGAATCGATGTAATTATTATATTGATCAGCAACGTGTTACTCCTATTGCATTTATTGTTCCTCAACCTGAAGGTATGCCTCGATACCTCAGAGAAATGGATGATATTATAAAGTTGAATGAAAAAGAAGTTAAGATATTTTTACGTGGATATACAGAAAGTACAGATGGTACGCTCAATGAACTGAAATGGAGACTAGCTTTAAGTGTTGGATTCCCGAAAGAAGAAGTGAACTTAACTTTTGGATATTTTGAACCTCAATATGTTTGTTCCGAAGATGAAAATCCAAGCAGTGATGATGAAGAAGATGATCAAGATGACGATCAAGATGAAGATGAGGACGAGGAGGATGATGAGCCAGCAGATCCAAACCACAAGCTTAAAGAACCTTCTGAATATTTATACATTGGAGGACCTAATTGGCTTAATGTTTATAACTTCAGAAATGCAGTCCAATCCAACATATATTTATATTCTTCTAGAGAGCGGGTTTCTTTTATTAGATTTCTTGTTGATCAACCAGGAGGAATGCCATGTCATATAAAAATGCTTGATGACATTATGAAATTAGATGAAGACCAGTTGCGGACGTTTTTACGCGGTTACATGGAAAATACTGATGGAAACCTTATTGATCTGAAAAGACGATTGGCAGCAGCTGTTGGGTTTCCCTGGTACATACTTAAATATATTGATGAGGTGTATGCCGATCATGGTCCCATCTCCAATTTGATTTTACCTATTTATACAGTTAGAGATAAACCAGTTAATTATGTTTATTTTGGTGGAAATAATTTGGTGAACCAAACACAAAAAGGTTGTGAATCTTACCGTAATCGATCTGCTTATATCGATCGAAAACGTATTACCCCTATTCCTTTTCTTGTTGCTCAACCTGAAGGGATGCCGCGGTACATCAGGGAAATGGACGATATCGTAAAGTTGAATGAAGAAGAAGTTAAGATATTTTTACGTGGATATACAGAAAGCACAGAAGGTAAAATCAATGAATTAAAGAGAAGGCTAGCTTTAAGTGTTGGTTTTCCAAAAGATGCTGTTGAAGATGTTTTTCCACTTGAAGTTGGACAATTTGAGCAATTAACAATAGCACAATAATGTTTTAACTAAAGTTTTATAAAAGTATTTGCAAACTTATTTTATCTACTTAGGGCTAAATATGAAATACTTAATCAATTATTATTCCAACTAGAATTCTCTTGATTTTCCAGCACAAGGCTATTTTGAAATCTAGTTCAACTTGTATATTAAAAAAATTTCGTAGGAAATCAAGCCAGCTCATCATATGTGCTGGTGCTGGGAAAGTAAAGAATATCCACAAAAACTGTAAGGCATTGAAGTTAATTTAGGTAAAAGCCAATTTTCTGCCATTGCTTTTAGGCCTATTTAATAATTTTCAATTACTAGTAACTAAAAATAAAGGTTACAACAGTTGCTCCAAGTATTGCTAGAAATCTTAAGGTTTATCTTATCTTTTCTATAGCAGTATTATAATTTTTAACTTCACTTATCATTTCATAAATCATTAATGTCGGTAAATTTATCTAGATATATATAAAATATATGAGAATGTAGAGTTTATCTGTATTTATGTATATATGGATGTAAACTATAAATATAGAGAGCATAATAATGTAAATGGATTAATAACGTTAAGGGTAAATTTATTTTTGTCAGATTTTTGAAAGATCTACTTTTTCTAACTCATAAAGAACATTCTTTAATTCAACATCATTATTATAAGTAACGATATCATTATTTCCAGCAATGCTATCGTTATCTTGATAAATTGATGATTCATCAACATGTTCAAACCAATCAGCATACGAACCATTAGGGAATATAAGTTTCAAATTTTCATGCAATCTATTATTTAAATTAATTTTATTTGTATTTGAATCTTGGAGCTTATCACAATTATTACATAATTTTTTAAATGCATTTTCAAAAATTGGACTTGTTAAATTTGTAAATGTTTTATCATCATTCTTATAACTGTTGTTCTTATTATTATGGGTATGGGTATTATATGAATCAATGGTTGTAGCACTATTATTTGATTCAAAATTCAATGAAAGTTTATTCGTTAAAGAACTATTTTCAGATCCCACATTAATTGTAGAATCTGAATATGATGATGATGTAATCGGTATTTCAAATTTATTTTCAATTTCTTCTTTATAACCTAATTTTATAATTGTTTCAAATTGTTTAAATTCCATACCTCTTCTAACTTTACCAACTGTTTCATAACTTGTTTCAAAAATCGTATCAATTTCATTTAAACCACCTAAATTTGTTGTATTTGGATATGCTTTTAAAAATGCTTTTTTAAATTCTTTTTTAGTGAGGAAATTTTTTGATCCAATATCATTTTCATCAAATAATACTTTAATTGGATCAATATTATCAAATTTAAATTTATTTTGAATCAATTTATGAACTAATAAATGAACTTTTAATTGTCGTTCATCATAATTTAATGAATTTAATAATAAATCGTTTTCATAATTATGTGCAATTTCAGAAATTTTTATAATTTCATAAACGTCATTTTTTTGACTTTTTAAATTAATTGAAAATTTAATTGAATTATCAATTAAATCTTGTAAAAATTCTATTTTATGACGTTGATTATTAATTGTGAATTTATAGTATGTTTTATTAAATCCATATGATAAACTTGAATATATTAATTCCAAATTATTTTTTAAATAAATTATTCTTAGATGATTTTTTTTTAACTTTAATAAATTATATTTTAAATTTTCTAGTTTTTCAATCCTCTCATTTAAATTTAAAATTGGATTTATTTTTTTTAAAATTTCAGATTCAATTAAATCAATTGATTTTAATAATTTTAAATTATTTTCATTAATTTTAGTTTCTAAATTTTTAATTATATTATTAATATAATCATTTGCTAAATTAAAAGAATTTTCTTCAGATTTGTTTAATAATTCAATGAATTTTGAAATTTTAGAGATTGATTTTTCTGGTGGCTCATTAAATTCTTTTAGTCCGAAATTTTTTAATAAATCAGATAATTGTGATTGATTCAATTTTAATTCAATAAATTGTTGATGAATTTTCTGTTTTGTTGAATTTCTATAACTTGAAATCAATGAAATTTTTTTAATAGCTTCATTTAAATTTAAATCATTATTATTAAATTCATTATTATTTAAAGTTAATTGTTTCTCTAATTCAATTAATGATAAATTTAAATCTATATCTGATAAATAATTGTCATTATCATTATCATCATCATCGTCATCAATTCTTTTAAACATTTTTCCATCATTATAATTAAAATTTTCAAATTCTGCAAATTGACCTAATAAATCGATTAATTCAAACAATAGTTTTTCTGCATTCATCAAGAATTTATTCTTAAATTTAATAATTCCAATATTTATAACTAAGAATGTTTCAATTTTCAATTTAAGCGATATATCATAATCATGATTAGAAATTGCACTTGCTTTAGATAGAATATTTGGACCAAAAAAATCATTGAATTCAGGATCATTATTAAAATTATTATCGACATTTTTGTTAACATTATTGTTTTTAATTAAATTTTTTTTATCATCAATAGTTGAAAATTCATTTAAATCATTAAATATATCAAACCAAAAGCTAAAATAAATAAAAATCGACCAATCATCAATTTCATTATTTTCTAACTTTTCATAATTTAATATTTTGGGTATTTGATATTGTTGATACATAAACTCAACAATTTTATTAATTAAATTATCATTGTCACTATCATTATCATAAATATCAATATTAATATTAATATTTAAAGATTTAGTAAATTTTAGTAATAATTCACCATCAATCCAAGTTGATGAATGGAAATTAATTTTTGATTGAATATCCGAAACAATATTGGTATTTTCAAATTTCGAAATTTTATTAGATATCCATAAACAAAGTAATTCTTGTTTTAAAATTCTTTTATCTTTATTATTCTTATCAGATATTAATAAAACAAAATTCCAGAAAAAAGACCATAAAAATCCCAATATTAATTTTTCATTATTATCTAAAAAATCAATTGATGAAATTCCATTAATTGATATTTCATTTGAATTCTTTGATGCATTAAAAAATGGAGATTTTAAATTATTATTAAGCCAAGACATAAATACATTCAAATTTGCAATTTTTTGAAATTTAGATAATTCAATTGAATCAATTATTTTAATATTTTTATTATTATCATTATTATTAACATTAATATTATGATTTGAAGATTTCAAAATAAATTTAGGTATCAATTGATCATGAAATGCATTTTTTGTTAAATTATCCAATAATTTCAATAAAATTATACCATCATTTAGATCATTTAGACTATTAATTTTATCAGATTTTGAAATATAAGAAATCCAAGAAAAAAGAGAATTTATATTGGGTTCTAAATTTAATTTCTGTGATTCTATTATTAAAGTCATTATTTATTTAAATTGAAGATTTAATATTTAGAATATATTGAATAAAATATTAAATCCTTACGTGTATATATACATATATATATTACTTTAATCATCTAAATAATTGAAAAAAAAAGAAAAAACCAAAAAAGTGACACGAAAACATGTAGCGAACAATCATACAGTGATAATAATATTAGCTGATATAAGATATAAGACATATACTCATTATACTTTACATGCTTATATTACACATATTAATGCATCCTTAATATATATATGTATAGATATTAATTAATAATATAGAAGAGATAGATAGAAAGAAAAAATTGAATTAATATTTTAAAAATAGCATAACATTAATTATCATTATTATTATTTAAAGAAAGGATGATCCATTGCTTCCTTTGCAGTAAGTCTTTCTTGATGATCATATACTAATAAATTATTTATTAAATCAATTACATGAGGAGAAGTTGCCATTATTTTATTTTCATTATGAATAAAACTTTCCCAAGGTCTTTTAGGATATTGACCTAATATATCATCATATTCAGATGATAAACGAATATTATATTTTGAACAATAAGACATTAAAGGATCAGTACCTAAAACTTGAGCAATTTTAACTAATTGATCAGGATTTGAATCACCTTTAAAAAATGGTTCCTTTTTAAAAATAATTGCAGCAATCATTGCACCAACTGACCATAAATCTAATGAATAATCATATTGTTGTAAATTTATAAGTAATTCAGGGCCTTTATGATATCTTGAAGCAACTCTAACATTAAAATCCATTCCTTTATGATAAAATTCTGCTAAACCCCAATCAATTAATTTTAATTTTTTAGAATTTGGATCAATCATTATATTTTGTGGTTTAACATCTCTATGTATAATACCCATTGAATGAGAATAATCTAAAGCAATTAATAATTGAGTAAAATAAAATTTAATATCAGAAATTGTAAATTTTGGATATAAAATTCTAAAATCTATATTATTAACTTTTTCAAATATTAAAGCAGGTATTTTACTATCTTTATCTTGAATTAAATCATATAATTTAATAATATTTGGACCACCAGTTAAATTTTTTAAAATTTTAATTTCTCTAAAAATTTTCTTTAATTTAACTGGTTTAAGTACTTTAATAACACAAGGTTCATTATTTAAAACATTAACACCAGTGA
Source organism: Pichia sp. PB3310 (assembly GCA_023629255.1). Classification (NCBI taxonomy): domain Eukaryota; kingdom Fungi; phylum Ascomycota; class Pichiomycetes; order Pichiales; family Pichiaceae; genus Pichia; species Pichia sp. PB3310. The sequence continues at coordinate 16,534 of JAMAJE010000080.1, forward strand.
AAACTTCTGAATATTTACCTCTACCAATTTTTGAAACAATTTCATAATTTGAAATATCACCCCAAATAATTGAACAATTTTCATAATCCCAATATTCTTGTGGCCTACGTTCATTAGCATCTGCATAAACTCTTGAAATTGAATAAATCTTATTACCTGCACTATTGATATCACCTACTGCCATATTTATAATGTCTAAATATTATATTATATTATATTATATATCAATTTAATTTAACAACAAGTAAAGTATATATATATATATAATAATAAAAATATCTAAAATCTAAAATCTAAAATCTAAAACCAACACCACTTGCCATTTGCAGCCCAAACTAGTTTCTTATTATTATTATTGATTTTTGTTCTGGCCGCGCTAAGTGATGAATTTTTAATTATTTCAATTGATTTAATTTTATTAGTAAATGATAAATCAGTTTCCCATATAGAAAGAGTTGTTTTTAAATCATTAGAATATTTAGATACTAATGATAATAATTGATCTTGTAAGATTGGATTTGTTGCATTTAAAGCTAAAATTGTTGTTGATGATGAAATAGTAGTAAATATAACATAATTAAGAATATTATTAGTATTATTATTATTACTGTTACTATCATTAGATGATGATGAACGAATTAAATAACCAGATGTATGACTTCTATTAGAAAACCATTCAAAAATTGAAGTTGTTGGTTTTAACATAAAAATCATTTCATTATCATCATTTATTAATTGTTTTTGTAATTCAATCTTTTTCTTTTCTTCAAAATCATTTGCAACTTCAGTAAAATCTGTAATTTGTTCATAATTAAAATCATCATTAACAATATTTTTATAATATTCAATATCTAATTTAATTACTGGTACATGATAACTTTGATATTCAAATTTTGAATAATATTCACCAATTTCACTATATAAAAATGCAACATCATAAGGACCAGTTAAATAAACAGAATCTAATAATTTGTTTAATTGATTCATCATAATATTACCATTACCTTTACCACGATATTTTTCAATAGTATAAACAGATCCAATAACTGCACATTTAGCATTAATAATAATTTCATTATTATTATCATTATTGTCCTTTGTTTTAATCCAACAATCACGTAAAAGTATTTCACAGCTTGATTCAATATCACCATTTTGATTCTTTAAAATAAAATAAACTCCTCCATTTGTACTTTCTGGATTATCCCTTTGTAAATTCATATAATCTGTATTATAATTTTTCCAATCACGATCTTGATATTGTTCAAGTGTTAAAGGTGGACCCCAAGTAACATAATTACCGGCTTGACATTGTTTAATAATTTCAATATCTGTAGTAGGTTCTAATTTCATTAGCTGATTATAAATACTAAGGATGAGATAAAAATAAGCTAAAAAAATTCAGATTAAATGATTATCATAAAAAAGCTCTCTGTATGAGGGTTCCAAATACTAAGTACCAATACTAATAAGTGCTAATAATTTTTTTATTTTTCATCTCAATAATAATAATGATAAACCACGAATTTTTTTATCAAATCATTATCATAATAATTTAATTTAATTTAATTATTAAATAATTAATATCATTAATATCATTAATAATTTTTACTTTCTTAATTATTTTTAAGAATAATGATACATCTTGATACATTAGTAATTAATGGTCCAACGATTAAATTTACAACATATCCAGAATTATCAAAAAATACATTAAATTGGTCACTTACAAATCTTATAAATTTTCAAAAATTTCCAATTCATTTAATTACATCATCAATAAAATATAAATTAAAATCAAATGATTTAAAAACTATTGAATTTTTAAATATTTTAATTAAATCATCAATTATTAATAAAAATATAATTTGTTTATTTATTAAAAATTTAAATAATATTTATTTAATATATCCAAAATTATGGTTATCATCAGTTCCATCGTCATCAAAATCAATATCATTTGAAATTTCAATTATAAATAATAAATCAACATTTTTAAAAACAATTTTTACAAATAATAATGAGAATAATAATGAGAAAGATATTGAATTAGATTCAACAGATTCAACACTTGCACGTAGTTTAAATGCTCATATAATTAAACGTTCAAAATCAATTTCAAATTGTACATCATCAAATGCAAATTCAAATGCAAATTCAAATTCAAATTCAAATTCAAATTCAAATTCAACATCTAAATCTACTACACCAATTTTAAATTCAACTTCAACATTTAATATACCTTTAAATAATTCAAATATACAACTTTTTGAAAGGCTTATACATGGTGAATTCCGAATGCGTAATTTAAATTCACAATTAAATAAAAAATCAATTCGTAAGCTTGAACAAATTTTAATTCAATCATTACAATTTAAGTTTAATTATGAAACTGAAGATAATAATAATAATAATAATGATAATAATAATAATAATCAAATGATTACAGACACGTGGATTGGTGAAATTGAAAATTTACTTTCAATACTTATACCAATTCTTTTACCGAAAAGATTATTAACTGAAAAAAAAGTTAAAAAAAATATAATACGAAATAGTAAAAATGTATTAAAATAAAATAAAATAATGATATATCTTTTCTATAAAACAACATAAACATAAAACATAATTAAAATCATAACTTATATATAATCAATAATCTATAATCTATAAACAACACAACACAACACAACACAACACAACACTACACCACCAACCAATTCCCAATTCCCAATTCCTCCCTCGCCTTTTTAAAAAAATTAAATAGGGGGGACTAAATTGTATATATTTGTATTAGAATAAGTATATATAATGCTAGTAGCTATTAGATTAACTTAATAAACAACTTATATTTTAAATTTATATAGATATTCATTATATATATTCATTTGTATATGATGAAAAAAATTTTACTTTTCATTCTGTTTTCTACATTTTCCCATTTACAAAGTCTTCCTAAAATTCATTCATTTTAACACATGGTATAACACGTATACCAAACATATTTTTCATTAACATTAATAATCCCTTTTGGAAAAAAGCAAAAAAAGAAAGAAAATTAAGATTAAAATTAAGATAGATAGATAGATAGATAGATATATAGATAGATAGGTATAAAAATAAATTTACTTCTAATATTATTTTATATAAATGAAATTTGCAAAACTTTTCCAACAAGTTCTAACTGATGAACATTTACCTGAAGAATGGGTTAATAGAGCAATTCAATATAAAAAATTAAAGAAAAGGATTAATAAAGTTGTTGATGAATTAGATAGTATAGGTATAAATGAAAATGATTTAATATTTAATTATAATTTAGAATTTATAAATAATGAAATCCATCCACTTTTATCAATCAAAATAACTCCTTTAATACGATCGTTAATTGTTGAAAAATTAGATAATTTAAATTATAATTACGAAATTAAACCAATTAATAATATTAAAGAAGATGATGATAGTGATAATGATGATTATTCAGCAATTAATCCATTTGATGATTCTAAACCTTTTTATGAATTAAAAATTTCTTTATTAGAAGATACAAGATTTTTCCAAATTTTATATGAAGAAATTGAAGATTTAAATAATTTTGAAAATGAAAAAGAAAATGAAATAATTAATAAAGTTGAAAATATTGCAAATGAAGTTTCAATTGTAACAATACCTGATAAAAAAAAGACAGATTTATATCTTTGGAGAGAAATCTTTCAATTATATATTGAAAGTGAAATATTTTTTAGTACAATTGAAAAAAATGCAGGTAATGTTGATATTAATTTAAGTAAAGAAAAATATTTTAAATTTTTAAATAAATTACAATCAATTAAAATTGAAGAAAGATTTAATCAAAAAAATTCAATTTTAGCTTTAAATGATTTTAAAAATTTAAATTTTCAAATAATTAAAATTTCAAATTATCAAAATTTTAATAATTTAGCTGTTAAAAAAATTTTAAAAAAATTTGATAAACAAACTCAATTAAATTCAAAAAATTTATTCCCAAAATTAATTTTAGATTATAATTCTCTCAATAATAATAATAGTAATAGTAATACTATCATTAATAATAATAATAATAATCTCAATATTTTAGATTCTTCAATCGCTAAAGATATTTGTTTTATAATTTCAAATAAATTATTATCAATTGTACCTCAAATTGATGATTATTTATGCCCAATTTGTTGTTCAATTGCATTTAAACCAATTAGATTAAAATGTGGTCATTTATTTTGTATTAGATGTTTGGTTAAATTAAGGAGAAGATTAGAAAATAAATGTCCATTATGTAGAAATGAATGTTTATTATCATTAACAGTTGATGATTTAGATATTGCTCAAATGAATTATATGAAAATGTATTTCCCAAATGAAGTTAGACAAAAAATTCAAGAAAATGATAAAGAAATTTTAGAAGAACTATATGGGCCACAAAAACATTGTATAATAAGTTAAATTTTTGATTAAAATTAAAATTTAAATATAATTAATATAAGTAATATTATTCTAATTACTGTAATGTTTTATAATAATAATATTAAATTAATACAAATACTAGAATCAATTTTATATTTCAAACCCCACGCTCCATCGACTCTCCGGATTTTTCAGGTTTTAATTTTGAAAAAAAAAAAAAAATGTAATACTGCATACATACATATATCCATTATCCATTATTTGAAATTGATTATAATATTGTTAATTTACAAAATATCTTCTTAATAAATTAGTAAAACGTTAATAAGAGATAAGCAAATATGCAGATAACGTGTATAACGTTACTGATTAGCTTTTCTATAAGTATAGACTTTTTTTGTTGGCAATAACCCCTCTTTGTTTAAATTACTCCAAAGAATTTTGTTTTTGTTCAGCAAAATTAGTAACAAAAAAAGAGGGTTAAAAAAAAACCTGAAAAAGAAAAAATAAAAGATCAAAGGGGCTGTGCCATTCTGCACGGATAAATAATTTAGAGAAAAAGTTAGTTAAACCTCTTTAACTGTACGCTTAAAACCCTGACTCTTTAAACCTTAAAATTTTGTATACACTTGATAGTCTAGAACAAAATTTTTTAATTTTTAACTAGTAAAATTAATTATAAAATACCGTTTGAAATAAGTTCATGCGGGGACCGTAAAATCCGTATAAGTAAACAATTAATATCAATCAATTAATTTAAAGATTTGAATAAATAAATAAACAACAGCAACAACACGTAAATAAATATAAGAATAGCGTGATGATATAATTGTGGGGAAAAATAAATAAATGTAATTAAAATGAAACGCAAAAACTGATGTCAGCAGAGTCTATTAATTAATATTAACTGGAAAAAAAATCAGGCAAACATCAATTGCTTACTCATCTATAGATGCATTCATAGTAAAGTCGGACTAACTTAAAAGATTCAATATTATTTTTAATTAAGGAATGGTTTAATTTAATAAATTAATAATTATTCCAGGTATGCGGAGCGGACAAGCGGAGGCAGTCACCAAGTCCAACAATAATTATCCGCCAATTTTGTTTTTCAAGCACACATACGGCATGTCTCTGCCGTATTATGCACTAAATACTCGGATTTTTTTATTAATATACAAAGAAAAAAAAAAATCTTGCGGCGCTCAATAAAATTAGGAAAAAAAATATGGAGAAATTAATTAAAAACTGGAGAAATTTAACAAATTGTGGAGAAAAAAAAATTTATGCGAGTCCCCTTACAATTTTTGCTTGCAATTAATTGCTTTTTTTTTATTATTATTATTATTATTATTATTATTTTATTATTATCATCATCATCATCATCTGTCAATAAAATTTTCATTTAAAGTTTTGAGTTTCAACGTTCGTTTCTTGGACGTGCTTTCTCAACTATAAAAGAAGAATAATTTCCTTCCTTTTCAATCTTCCTTCTCTTGTAAATCTTATAATTTTTCATCCATTTTTATTTTTTCCTTTTGTTTTTTCTTTCTATATCAAAATCTAATTATATTATAATGTCTGTTAATCCTGAAAAAAATAATGACAACGTCTCATTCGATGACGGGTCTGCTGAAAAATCTTTAAATAATGCTCAACAAGAATATGTTGAAAGAGCTGAAGCTCCACTTACATGGAAAACTTGGTTAATTTGTGGTTTTACATCTGTTGGTGGTTTATTCTTTGGTTATGATTCTGGTTATATCTCTGGTGTTATGGGTATGACTTATTTCATTCAAGAATTTACTGGTAAAAATCCAAGTGATCCAAATTTTGCTTTAGAATCATGGCAAAAATCTTTAATCACCTCAATTTTATCTGCTGGTACATTCTTTGGTGCTCTTATTTCTGGTGATATTGCTGATTTTATTGGTAGAAGATTAACAATTATTGCTGCTTGTTTAGTTTTCCTCGTTGGTGTTATTTTACAAACTGCATCAACTACTATTGCTTTATTATCTGTTGGTAGAGTTATTGCAGGTTTCGGTGTTGGTGGTGTTTCAGCAACAATTATTTTATATATGTCTGAAGTTGCTCCAAAGAAAGTTAGAGGTGCAACTGTTGCTGGTTATCAATTTTGTGTCACATTAGGTTTATTAATTGCTTCTTGTGTTGATTACGGTACTAAAGATAGAAATGATTCTGGTTCTTATAGAATTCCAATTGCTTTACAAATGCTTTGGGCTCTTATTTTAATTGCTGGTTTAATCTTTTTACCTGAAACACCAAGATTCTTTGTTAAAAAAGGTGCTCTTGATAAAGCTGCAAAAGTTCTATCAACTTTAAGACAACAACCAATTGAATCTGATTATGTTCAAGAAGAATTAGCGGAAATTATTGAAAATAATGAAAGAGAATCTGCTTTAATTCCAACTCAAACTTATTTCCAATCTTGGGGTTCTTGTTTTACAGGTGGTCTTAGAGATCAATCTTCAAATTTAAGAAGAACAATTTTAGGTACTTCACTGCAAATGATGCAACAATGGACTGGTATTAATTTTATCTTTTATTTCGGTACAACTTTCTTTCAAGAATTAGGTACTATTAGTAATGAATTCTTAATGTCAATTATTACAACTTTAGTTAATGTTTGTTCAACTCCATTATCTTTCTATACTGTTGAAAAATTAGGTAGAAGAACTTTATTGCTTTATGGTGCTGTTGGTATGTTTATTTGTGAATTTATTGTTGCTATTGCAGGTACAGTTGATGGTGGTAATCATAAAACTGTTTCAGCTATGATTGCATTCATTTGTATTTATATTTTCTTCTTTGCTTCAACTTGGGGACCAGGTGCTTGGGTTGTTATTGGTGAAATTTTCCCATTACCAATTAGATCAAGAGGTGTTGCATTATCTACTGCTTCAAACTGGTTATGGAATTGTATTATTTCTGTCATTACTCCTTATATGGTTGGTGAAGATAAAGGTAATTTAGGTGCTAAAGTTTTCTTTATTTGGGGTTCATTATGTGGTTGTTGTTTTGTCTACACTCTTTTCTTAGTTCCAGAAACTAAAGGTTTAACATTAGAAGAAATCGATACTATGTTAGCTGAGACTAATGCTTTCACCTCTGCAAGTTGGAAACCACATGCTTTAGAAAGCCTTGATGATGTTTTAAAATCAAAAGTTGATCACAGAGAAAACATTTCAATTGAAGAACAAGCTTAATTTAATTAAATAGTTTAATTTCTTTTTTATTCCATCAACCTCCTTCTTCCCATCTTAATGTTTATGACTAATTCTTATATGAATAAAGTATATATAATAAATTGCTTTAAATTAATTAACTTTTAAACTAAATTTTAAACAAAAAACCCTGCCAATTTACAGGTTAAGCGTTAGGTGTAGTCATGTTACTAGAGATATTTATATTAATATTACTTTAAATGAAATAATATTCAATTATTCATCATCTTTAAGCTGTTATTTCAATAAAAGAATTACATATATATATATATTGTAATATATATACCTTTAATAAATAATCTAAAAATAATTAAATAAATAAATACGAATTAAAAATGTCTAAAAAAATTATAATAGAGCGATTGGTAATAAAGCAAAAATACCTGCACCATATGGAGCCAATTGACCAGCACCAGCTTTTGAAACAACACTTGAGCTTGAAGTTGAAGCTACAGCAGTTGAGGTTGCAGAGGTTGAACCCATGATCATACCAGCCATTGAAGTACCTGTCATAACTTCATTATCAGACATTGTATGATTGCCCATATGCATACCAGTGGTGGATGTAGATAAAGAACTCATAACCATGCCACTCATGTTACCCATTCCACTCATGTTACCCATATCACCCATATTCATACTTGTTGCGGAGGCAGATGCAGACGCAGATGCACTGGTTGTATTATGTGAATCTAAGAATGTAAATGTTGAAATTTGACTTAATTGAACAACATTATTCTTTTCAATCATTTCAACTTCTTCATCAATTGCTGAATCAGTTGAGTTTGCACATTGACCAATAAATGTTGGACCATTTTCAGAAACAACAACATCAACACAATTGTACATGAAGTCATAGCCTCCAGACTTACCTAATGCTGCATAAACGATTTGAATAACACCTGTTGAATTAATTTTATTGAACTGTTCAGGTAATTGAACTGCTGGGATACAAAAGTTACCCATAAATTGGTCAATTGGTTCATATAATAAATGATTGAAATTTTCACCAGTAGAACAATCCCCTGAACCACAGAAATAAATTGCACCGACACCATATGCATGATGATAAGCAATTTCAACAGGCGAACCTGCTGGATTCCATTCATATCTTGGTAAAACTACATTGTTTGCACCACCACATGGACCTTGTGTTTGTGTAGCGAAATTAGTTGCATTTCTTTCTCCTGGAAATGGCACACGGAAATGTGCTTCAACACCGGTTGCTAATAATGAAAGTAAAACAGTTGATAATAATTGCATATTTAATCTCCTGATTTTTAAAATAACAGGAAGGGTAAAGGAAAAGAAAAGAGAGAATTTAATAACGTTTTCATTTTCAGTTAAGAATTATAGAACATTGTGAACTTTACTGTTTTATTTATATCATTATCAACCGTTATCTGTCGAAATTTTTCAGTCCTTTTATTGGATAAATTCAATCACTATTTAATCAATAATTGATGCGAGCAAATTATGAAATTTTGCTCGTTTTTCCTATTTGAGAAATTCTAAGAGAATCTACTGAAAACGCTCTATTATTTTCATCGAATCAAGTAACCTGTTAATTTTCAAACAAAAGAATTGAGCAGATAAAATTTAATTCACAAAATTTAAACTTGTGTTCTCTTGGGTACATGGTTACAATGGCTTATGTTTAATCAAGGCTAAATAAAGCTATTAAGCAACGCATTCAATTTACTATGTATACCTTAACATAATGATACATATAAAATGAGTAAATTTACGCGGGACATTTATGTATCTATGTAAACCGAAAAAAGTTCTTTATTTCCTATAGAAATTTTGGTACATATATATATATGCTTGTATTAAGTTTTGCATTTATTTTCAAATCGACTTATAAAGGAGTAATCATTAACTCAAACAATCATTGGTTCTTAAAAGATCCAAGCTTGATATATGTACGCTAGGCTTTTTCTATATGTGTTTACTAAACTGAACTATGTTTCTAAATAGTTTGTTTGCATCAGATATATAGTGGCCAAACTCTATATCAAATAAGTGGAAGTCAATTTATAAATCAAAAACTTGAAACCATACCGTTTTGTTGGTTGTTTTTGCTTATGTCATTCATTAATTATCATCATACTTATTTCAGCTTTTATATTACTTTTCTTTTGAAATTAAATAATTTTTCAATTTTCATGGTATGCTGTAAAATTATAAAAGAATTAAATAATTTTTTTTTGGAATCTTGAATTTGGACCTTCAAGTAAACCATTGCATAACCAAGATCTGCTATATATATACAATGCTTCCAAAGTTCAAGGTCAATAAACTTTAATTTAAAAATTGTTGTTATTCAAGTCAATGTAAAATAACCAATATTGCTGATTGATTCATTAATCAGCTTATTAATTTCTATAAATTATAGCACTGATGCAACTTTGATTCCCAATAATTATAAATGCTTTATTTATGGAAATACATACATATATTGTTGATTGCTAATATAGTCCATTAGATATAAGAATTAGGATGACATGCATATATATATATACTCAAATATACTGAAAATAGTAATCTAAATTGAAGAAAATGAGTTTATTTTTTATGAAGTGACTAGTTGCAACCTTAACTTTTTATTAACGACATTTAAAACTCTGTAAACTTGTAGTTTATAACAATAACTAAACGTCTATACTAATTTTATCCGATCGTCGAATTTTTCACTCTTGCGATCTTAATTATATTAAAATTATTCCAATACATACTGGTCCTAAACAATAAAATATTTTCCAATGTTAATTATTTGAGTTGCCTGTACAAGCTTATTTTTTCCGAATGTATATATATCTATTGATCTAAGGCAAGAGCATATTAAATCCGGTAAAAATTTAGTTTAAACTATCTGAGAGCTTAAATTGCTGAGTTATTTATAATAAAAGAGTTTATTGGACAGAAATCAATTACTCCTCCGCATTTCGGACATTTCCGATGGTTTTCAGAAGGCACAGCATTAAACTGGCTAATAATTTTGAGTAACTAAAGATTTTTAAGTTCAATAACTATTTATCTATATGTATATAAGCCATAAATTTATTCAGTTATTTATTAAATAAATAATAATCAAGTGGTCAGATCATAGATTTTCTAACAATAGAATAATAAGGCTAATTGTTACATATATATATATATATATATATAGCGAATATTCTAATGCCATTTTGTATATCCATAAAAGTGATAATTTCCGCCTCAAATTTATTACTCTAAAAATTGACCAGTGTATATTTTTAAATTGTTCTTTGAAAATCATGTATCTACTTATAAATTATTTTTTATTAGAACTGATAATACTTTTATGAAATGTAATACCCCTATATATATATATGTATATATATTATAGGCCGGTGCTAATATATATATTTATATGCATCTAATAAATCAAATGTATCAACTAATGTTACATATCTATATATATATTTATGTGATAGGCATTGACGATTTATAGTCTCAATATACACACATATATATATACTATATACTAGCTTATATAATTACGTGTATATATACATTTATATTAATTATTTATTGACTGATAATGTGTCTAGCCGCGAGGGTAAAAAAAACTATTAACAATTTAGAGGGTTATTTATAAAAAATATCTGGTGAGGGAAGAAATTTTGATCATATTCAAAATTCTATGCATATTTTACTGTATGGAACACCGCCTGTAATAATTAAAAATATCTGAATAACATAAATCAGGAAGGTCCAGTTTAGTTGACTTTCAAAAAACTGCTTATAACACTAAAAATCAGCACAATAATTTTGAGCTTCTTTCGTTACTATTTTTTTCCTTTTGAATTTGAAGCCCATTAATATAATGAACAGATATAGTTAGTCGATATATGAATCATTAAGATTTTAGAACTTCATGCATAGTTACACTACAGTTAAATTTCTAAAATATCATAAAGGCAGATTCACTAATTATAATTTAGCATTTATAAATATAAGGCATTTCCCGTCAAAAACTTACTGAGCTTTTATAGTGACATATAAGATCAACGGATCCTTGTTTGTCAAGTTCATTTAAAACATCCTTTTCTTATTTGCTGACTGTTCTTCACCATTATTAAACTAATCTTTGATTTTAGTTTCTTTGCAATACCAGATATCCAAAATCTACTAATAATTTACCCAGATACTACATTTTCTGGATTGAATATAGTTTACTGTTATTATCATATCACTAAGCAATATCAATTAAGACCTTGGAAAACCTTTCCCGTTAAATTGATTCACTATTTTAATATATCTATAAAATTATACCCATCGAAGCATATTTGAATCAATAGTTTACAACAATTAATTGGTATCTTTTACAAACTATTCATATTTTTTTAAACTCTTTTCTTGAATTTAGTGATTGAATTCAAACTAAGCACTGTGGTAAAACAAATTTCATACTACATCCATTATTTTCTCATAGGCATTTCAATTGTTTTGCACACCACATCGACACTGCATTGCCTTTCTTTTTACAACTCTTTGATTTTTAATGATAAACCCAATTAAAACTCATAAAAACTAATTGAAAGTAAAAATTAAGGATAAACAATTATTTTAGATAAAAAATTTTCAAAAAAGTTTTGAATCTTAATCATAAAATAGCAATCAATACAAAGATTAAAAGACACTAAATTTTGACCATTTTACCAAAACTGTGAAATGATGAATAATCAAAGACCCAAAAATTTTTGTCACAATACTGCACCGCCATTATTGAATCATGTATTGTTGAATAACGACAATGAGCGTAATAATTTAACAAATAATTTGGATACATCTATAATTGAACCAAGAAATTATATAATGCCATATTCAAAAATAACTCATCAACAACCAATTTCATTGCTTTTAAAGCAACCAATTCGTTATTACGAGCCAATTAAACCTGCATACTTTAACCATGAATCAATGAATTCAACATCATCATCAAATTCTATTGACAGAGGCTCAACCATTTTGAATGTACCTACATTATCAAGTATAAAAAATATACGACAAAACACAGCATTTAATCATATACCTAATAATAATATTAGTAATAATTTCAATAATGTAAATCAAATAATTGATCCTATATCACCATCATATTATCAACGAGAAGATAATGATCTAAATAATCAATCATCAAATTGTACTATATCATCAGATTATACAATACATTCACAACCAATTAATAGTGTGGTCAGAAGTAATTTAATTTATCCATTGACACCACAATCATTAGATTCACAATCCTTTCAATCGCCTATAAAAATATCATCTTCTAAGAAATCTAAAGATTTAAAAAACACCAAAGATAAATTACTTGATAATGATTATGAAAAGAAAGATGAAGACGAAGACGAAAAAAATAATAATAATGTTAAATATAATACTAACGATGATGATGATGATAATGATGAATCAAAGAAATATCATATGTATTATGATAAAGGCACAAAAGAATATGTTTTTAAAACTGAAAATGAAGCACAGGAAGGTACATTAAATGGTTCATTAATTAAATATGAGCAAAATAAAAAAAGAAAAAAATTATCAAACGATGATAATGAATCAGATGATGAATCAGATTATGATGATAAAAAATCAAACAATATTGATTCTACAATAGGCAATAATAAAAATAAAAAAAGATCAAGAAATGGTTGTTTAACTTGTAGAAATCGAAAAAAGAGATGTTGTGAGACTAAACCAATTTGTATTGAATGTACAAGATTAAATATAATTTGTAGATGGCCATTTCCAGGGGATGAACATAAAAATAAATCCAAAAATAGACAAAGCATTTCAAATGACGAAGTTTATCATGAAGTTTATGGTGTTATAAAAGTATTACGTGGGGTGGTTGAATATAAAATTGAAGAATAATTTTATTATACTTTATTTTTTCTACTTGGAAGATACTAAGTTGATTTTATAACAGTAAAAATCCTATAATGTGTAATATCTAGCTCAATAAACAAAACACATATATGCTAAATTTTGAAGTGTGGGGCCAAATTATAAACCCAACCAAGTTCTTCGCTATTCAGAGCTCGATATATAAAATGCCACCCCCTTCCCCTTAATTGATAAATTATTTGCAACCCAAAATGCGGAAACGCGGTAAATTTTAAAAGATACAAAATAGGAATTTTATCAATAAAAAAAATTATGAGGTAAACAACACGTGAATTAATATATATGGCGCAATTTATAGAAAAATATGCAATTAATTTTATTAGATGACCGCAATCGCAATCGCAATTGCAATCATATATATTTTTCTCGCAATGATAAGAAATTCTGTGCAGAATAACCAATATACTGGTTTAATTATTTCGCATTTGTTTTTCGATATCAATCAGTTTTCTTCTATTAATTGTCAATTAACTTGAATTAAATTAAATTAAATTATTTGATAAATATTGTCAATAAACAAAAGTCACTATGTAGACAAAAAAAATTAAAAATTAGAAACGATCAAGAAGTAAAAACGATTAAAAAGTAAAGCTTGAAATAAAATGGTATAAATAAAAATTATCGAATGAATATATAAATAAAATAGTAAATTTTCATAACGATGTGTTAACGATTAGTAAAGACAAAAACTGGTATAATTCTTTTTTTTTTTCTTTCCTTTTTAACGAAGGTAAGTATGATGTGAAATAAATAAATCAAACAATAATTTTAATACTATTGAGTTCTTGGCTGAAACTTATTCTCTTTTTAGTTTTGCATCTATTATCTGAATAACTAATGCTACGTTTTTTTAATATGCTTTTTAATTCTTTATTATTTGGTAAATTGGCTGGTGTTTGTAATTTAAGTGAGATTTTCCTATGATTATTATTATCATTATTATTAGTATTAGGAATTAATTTTGAAGTTGAATAATTTTTTAATAAAATTTCTGTAGAATTTAAGTTATATAAATTATCAACCTCAACTTCATCAGTTGCTGAAGAACAATCTGAATTCCAATCTTCAACCATTTTTGTGTCACCATCAGCATCAAATAAATCATCAATTGGACTCTGAGATTCTTCAATTATATGATTATTATTATTACTATTATTTTTATTATTGTTATTATTAATTAATAAATTATCATCACTATTATCATCAATTAAAGGACCATATAAAACTGTAACATCATTTTCTTTAAACCAATTAATTTCAGTTGGATTTAATTCTTTTAAATTTTTAAGCTTTTTATACCAAGCTCTCCAACAAGCATTTTCTAATCTTGCTTGAGATGTTGTTGGTAAAAACATCATTAAATCATCAGTTTGCTGAACTGTTCTTAATCTTGTAATATTATCAACATTTGATAATTCATATGGTTTCATAAATTGATTATTGGAAATATTTTTCCAACAACTATGATATTCTTTTGAAGTTAAATCATAAGAAAAATAGTCAACTGCAATCGGTGGTTCAATACGTATAAATGATTCACAGATTGGATTTGTACTAATTATTGGTAATACATTAAATTTATTAACTTTTGTAGATTCAATAAAATTTGTATCTAAAAATTGATGAGCTAAATTTAAATATTTTGGAATTTGTTGCTGTTGTTGCTGTTGTTGCTGTTGAATTTCTTGCTCTTTTATGTTTGACATTAGTTATTATTAATTTTAAAATAGATGTTAGTAAAAAATTATATTTGAAAATTTAAGTAGTATCACAGCCAATAAAAAGGAAAGGGCAGAAAACAATTCATGTAAAGAATATCTGTAATAGTTATAACTACTTTAAATAAAAAAAAGAACGTTTAAAAAGATAAGTTGGGGGGAGTGGTGTGTATTTAAGGGGATCAAAATAGCAATCTAAATATAAAGACCTACTTATATATATGTATGTAAGTAAATAAATATACGGTTATTCATTATTAAAGTTAGAAATAATAACTGGGGCTGGCAATTGTTACATTCAAAAGCAAAAGAAAAAAAAAGTGTAACAAAAAAGCAACTATTAAATGGGGAAATACAATAAACAATTAACCTGATGACGTTAAAAGAGAGTAGAAGCTATTATAATAATAGAAATTATTATAATCATGCCTTTATAGATCTGATTGTCTGATTCTTTTTTTCAACTTTAAAAAATATTTATAAAAATTAAAATACACATGCATACTAACATTTACAAACAATCAGATTGGTTAGTCAAATATATACGGGCATTTTTCTGTTGTTGTTCTTTTCATCCTTCTCAACCTTCTACATTTTCCACATCATAATGTAATTTCTAGGGGTTTATAATTGATAATAACACAGCAATAATAAAAATAATAACAACAACAGTAAAGTATAATAATAATAAATAATAATCTCTATATATATTAATAGCAATCTAAAAATACAAAACCCTAAATTTTAGTCTATCTAAAATTGCTTCTTTTTTTTTTCCCTCTCCCCCCAATCAAAATTTCCTATCAAGCTAATTCAATCACCGTAAATTTCACTTTAAAATTATTAATTCTCGCCATACATTATTATTTTATTATTTTATTATTCATACATATATATAGAAGCTAACAATAACAGAAACATCTCCACTACATCAATTAGAAAATGATAATAATAAACAATTAATTCTACCCTGTTTTTTTCTTAAGCTTTTCCTTTCTTTTTTTTTTTTACTCCTCCGTATAAACATTGCACACTCTATTAATTAAGCTAATTAATAGTTTACATCAATAAATTAAGCTAGTCATTAAATTAATAAGACCTACCTGTAAACAAAAAAGGGTCCTCCTCCGTATTGTTTTCTTTGTACACTCCGATGTACAAATTTTTTACGGCTGTATATGTACAGCTGGATAAATTCATAGTTTAATTGTCTAACATTTACCTTTTAAAACTCTATATGGAACGCTTTGTTTACTTTAATTATTCACGCTTAGCTTTAATAAACTTAGTTGTGAGCTAACCAAATTTAAATATAATTATTAAATATTGTATTATCATGCTATAATTTAACTCCGCCCATCGTGTAATTTTGAACAAATCACGCACGTAATTAATCAAAATTAATTAACTAAAATAGTGAGATTTAAATTTCGATTACCCTATTAAATATGAATGTTACATTTGGTCTCCCCATTAAAAATTTAATCAAAATTAAAATTAAAATTAACGTTCTAAATAATTCTTACTGTTTTATCATTGATTATATATTGATAATGTTTATCTCAACTTATATATTTATATATATATATATATAGATATATATATATGTTTTTATCTCTATAGATATATGTCCAAATAAATGATAGATAGATAGATAGTAAGAACAGATTTGTATTCGTGTATATTGAATTGTTTTTGTTTTGATTTTTATTTTAATTTGATCGATCTGTTTCTTATTTTTTGCAACACGTTACTTACATATCACGACATGACTTGGTACTATATTATCTGATGAGCAATTATTTTAAAAGTTTTGTTTACATTTATATATATATAGTTAAATATAAATGGATTTGAATTAGATATGGCTACATCTGTGCAATTTCTTTTAATGCAATTAATGCATCATTCGTAGATGTCTTATTTTCAGTGTTATTGTTGTTGATGTTTTTATTAACCTTTCTTAGATTAAACAATAATAAATCATTTTCCTCATCTAACCTTTCCTTGAAATCTTCTACACCCGCAGACAATCCTTTATTATTGTTGTTATTGTTCTTATTCCTATTATTGCTAACGATATGATTAATATTAACCGTTTTAATATTATAATTGTTATTGTTATTGTTATTTTTTTTCCTATTATGTTCAAATTCATTCTGTGTTTCAAGCGTTTGTAAATATGAGTTATTTTGACGATTATTAAAATTATTATTACCTAAATTATAATATTGATTTGTTAAAAATACATCATGTTTCATACAATTTCGTAGAATTTCTTGTTGTTGTTGATTAAATTTTTTACATTCTTCAATATATTTCTCATATCTACTTGGTATAATATTTTCATAATTAATTTCTTCTTCATAATTATTATTACCATCATTATCATCATCATATAATTCATTAAATTGAGAATGTGCATTATATGGATTATATGGGTTATATGGATTATATAGATAATATGATTCATATGGTTGATGTAATTCCTTTTCGATAACCCTAGCAAAAATTTTAGCTTTACCATTGTCATTAACATCTAATGTTAACTTATATTGATAATTAAATTTATATGTTAATAAATTGAAATTTTCTTTTCTTTTCTGTTCCATTTTATTAAAAATATTATTATTATATGTATGTTCGTTAATAAAAACATTTTCTTTTAAATTCATTTTATTTTCAATATTAGCTTTAGTTTTGATTGGTGTATTGGGTATATAAACTGGGGATGAATTAATAAATTTATTAAACGATTCATTATATTGGTTATTATTATTATTGTTGTTGCCAATATCTTTCTTATTATATGGAGATGATTGTAATTCATTAATAATTCGATTATTTGCAATTTCTTCATGCTGATTATTACGACTATTATTATAAATTAATTCATTATCCTTGAAATTATCTGAAGGTATTGGTGATGTTTTGAAGGGTGATGATGGTTGATAATTTGATTCACTTGTCATTATATTACTACTCATTGGCGATGATGATAAAACTGATGAAAAACTTTGTTTTTTATTAATTGAATTAATTGAATTTTTGGTATTATTTAATCCATTTAAATTATTCTTGTTATGTTCTTGTGTAATAAAAAATAATTCTTCATGAGTTTTCTTCCATGATTTATTATTTGAAGTATCATTAATATTTATATTTTGTAAAACTGATTTAGATTTTCTTCGTTTTGATGGACTTAGTTTCATGACTGGTGTTGAAACAAATCCTTTCTTGGCTGTAGCTTCGCTTAATTCATAAGCATTCATTTCTTTAGTTGAAGTAACAGATATTGGCATTTTTCTTTCACCAATAATCGTACTTAAATCAGAATTTTTTTTTAATGATGGACGTCCTACTCTTCGTTTTTTTATTGGCGAACTATCCAAATTTTTTTCAATTTCAATATCTATTCCCTGTCTATTAATGCTCATTTTCTAGATAATCAAAGTGAGTAAATAAAAAATAATAAATTGGTTTAGGAGAAAGAAAAATTTAAAAAGAACAAGAAGCAAACAAACCTCAACTATTTTATTTGTTTAATGATAATCAGAGCCACTTTTCTGAAACTTTACCAACATTAGTTAGACGTTCAATTGTTACTGCGAACAATTAAAGTTCCTAAAAGGGTAATTACTTAAACAACCCAAAAAAAAACAAGCTGATTTAGGTGGTGCACGGATTTGAATGGTAGCATATCTTACTTTTCCTTATACTAACAACTAATCATGTATGTATATCAATTAATAGTATTTAGCTAACTCAATTCTGTAAAGAAAATGCCTTTTCAAGAAGCTCAATTACAAGAGATTCAAGGTCTTGTTCAAAAATGGTTAGATATTGATGTTAATCAACAAACAAGAACTCAAATATTAAAATTAAATAATGATTTAAAATCAGCAAATGATGATACAGTTATTAAAAGCTATAATAAATTAAGAGAATTGTTAAGTACAAGGATTGTATTTGGAACCGCAGGTTTACGTGCACGTATGGAAGCTGGTTTTAGTCGTATGAATGATGTCACTGTTTTACAAGCATCTCAAGGTTTGGCTGAATATATTAAATTCGTTAATAATAATAATAATAATAATAGTAAAGAATTAACAATTGTAATTGGTCATGATCATAGATATAATTCTAAAAGATTTGCAGAACTGGCAATTTCCGTTTTTATATTAAAAGGTTTTAAAGTTTATTATATAGGACCAGAAAATTGTGCAACTCCAATGGTTCCATTTGCAATAAATCATTTCAATTCATTAGGTGGTATAATGATAACTGCTTCACATAATCCTAAAGATGATAATGGTTATAAAGTTTATTGGTCAAATGGCTGTCAAATTATTCCACCTCATGATTCATTAATTCAAAATAAAATATTAGAAAATTTAAATCCAATTTTAAATTCTTCAGATAATTGGGATACAAACACTTATGTTAATTCAAAAAATAACATTTTATGTTATAATGAAATCGTTGAATCATATGAAAAACACTTATTTAATATACTTAACCCATCAATTTTATCAAATTTTAAATATATTTATACTGCAATGCATGGAGTTGGATTTGAATTTGTTTCAAATATAATCAATATCTTTACTCCGAATCCCAAAGTTAATTTTAATTATGTTTCAGATCAATGTATGCCAGATCCATCTTTTCCAACCGTCAAATTTTCTAATCCTGAAGAAAAAAACGCATTAGATTTAGCAATTTCAAAGGCAAATGAATTGAATATTTCTCTAATTGTTGCAAATGATCCGGATGCTGATAGATTTTCTGCAGCTTTTAAAGATTATAATAATAATTGGCGACAATTATCAGGTAATGAATTGGGTATTTTGTTTACTGATTTTATTATACAATTATATATTGAAAGAAATGAAGATTTATCAAAAATTTACATTTTAAACTCAACAGTTTCTTCTCAAATGATTAAATCAATGGCTTTAAAGATTGGTTTTAATTTTCAAGATACTTTAACTGGTTTTAAATGGATTGGTAATAAAGCAATAGAATTAACTAATAAAGGCTTTATCGTACCATTTGCGTATGAAGAAGCAATTGGTTTTATGTTTCCAACAGTTTTTGATAAAGATGGTATTTCTGCACTAATTGTATTTTTACAACTTTATAATAAATTATTAAAGTTAGGATTAACCCCAACTGAAAAATTGGAACAATTATATCAAGAATATGGATATTTTAAACAATGTAATGGATATTATATTACACCTGATCCATTAACGATGAATGATATTTTTAATACTATAATTCGAATTAAAAATGTCAATTATGAAATTCAAAAATATCCAACTCATATTGGTAATTATAAAGTCATATATTGGAGAGACTTAACTACAGGCTTTCAGTCTGATACAATTGACAATATTCCTGAATTATACGTTGATTCCTTATCGCAAATGATCACTTGCAATTTATATAATGGTAATGAAGGAGAATTAGTAAGATTTACAGCAAGGGGCTCAGGTACAGAGCCTAAATTGAAGGTATATATTGAAGCCAAAGCTGCAAACGAAGAAAGATCCCAATTTTTAGCTGATGATGTGTGGAAAACACTTCGAGATGAATGGTTTATGCCTGGAAAACACAATTTGATAGAGAAACTTGTGTAAAACAAATTAAGAATAAATAAATAAAAAATAAAATACGTAATGCGTAATTGATAATTGATAATTGATTTAAAAGAAAAAAAAATTCTTT
Organism: Pichia sp. PB3310; assembly: GCA_023629255.1. NCBI lineage: Eukaryota > Fungi > Ascomycota > Pichiomycetes > Pichiales > Pichiaceae > Pichia > Pichia sp. PB3310. The sequence continues at coordinate 37,598 of JAMAJE010000080.1, forward strand.
GTTCTCATCTCATTTTTCTATTTTCGTTTCATTCTCGAATTTATTTTTAGTCGACATTCCAAATCGATTATATAGATGTATTGTTTCTATTGAGGCTCTTCAAATTTTTTAACTTTTGACAAAATAAACCTGTGTTATTTGGAATATATATATATATATATATATATATAAAGGTGGTAAACATTATTGTTATCCTAATCCCCTAGGTTTTGCTTTCGCTTTATTCATATTCGTTTACACGTTATTCATAATTTATTTTCTTCCGTTGGTTGTTCAACATAGAAGATCTGAACTGCTTGTTGATTTTTTACTCCTTTCAAAGAAGACTAAAATTTTACTACTTAATTAATATTTACATTAAATTTAAAAACACTGATCTGCTCACATATCAATATGATGCGAGATACATGGAGACGTAAGAAGAATACTGGTTTACCAATAACCATGAGCAAATCAGAAAAAGATGACTTAAAATTCAAATCGACAACTGACAAGTCATTAATTTATAAAATGGGATTGGCATTATTAGTTATTGTTTCCATTATTTTTTTCGTATTAAATTCAACTAATAATGCAGATAATGAAGGTGGTATAAATCCACTTTATGAAGAAAAGCAAAAACAAAATGATTTGAAATTAAAAAATCAAGAATTACAATCTAAATTGGATAAACTAACTTCCGAATCTCCAAATGATTTGAATCAACAAAAAGTTTTAGAATTAGAAGCAAATAATGCATTAGCTACTCCACCAGATCAAGACGAAAGATTACCATTTAATGTTGAATATTATGATCTACAAGATTATCAAGGTACACCTGAAGGTAAATTAAATAAAGAGATTGTTTTATTATTAGTTCCTTTAAGAAATGCTGAAAAGGTTTTACCTTTAATGTTTCGTAATATGATGAATATTACTTATGATCATAATTTAATTGATATTGCATTTTTAGTTAGTGATTGTTCAGAAGATGATCATACATTAGAAGCATTATATGAATACACAAGTGCAATGCAAGAAGGTAAATTAGTTCCTTTATTAGAAGCAAAAGAAAAACAATTTAAAGGTAAAGGTGTTTTCGGTTCAAGTGATTTATATTTAAAATATATGCCAGAAGAATATATTGAACAAGTTAAAAAATCTTATTCACCACCATTTCATGAACAATATGAAAAGCCATTTAGAAGTATTCAAATTTATGAAAAAGATTTTGGACAAGTTATTGGTCAAGGTTTTAGTGATAGACATGATGTTAAAATTCAAGGTATTAGAAGAAAATTAATGGGACGAGCTAGAAATTGGTTATTATCAACTGCATTAAAACCATATCATTCATGGGTTTACTGGAGAGATGTTGATATTGAAATGTCACCTGGTGATATTTTAGAATTTATGATGAAATTTTCTTCTGAATTTGATGTTATAATCCCAAATGTTTGGAGACCATTACCAATTTTCTTAGGTCGTGAACAACCTTATGATCTTAATTCCTGGATTGAATCGAATGAAGGTTTAGAATTAGCCAAAACTTTAAATGAAGATGATGTTATTGTTGAAGGATATGCAGAATATTCAACATGGAGGGCTCATTTAGCATATATCAGGGATATTAATGGGGATCCTAATGAAATTATTGATTTAGATGGTGTTGGTGGTGTTTCAATTTTAGCGAAAGCATCAGTTTTCAAACATGGTTCTAACTTCCCTGCATTTACATTTTTAAATCATGCAGAAACTGAAGCATTTGGTAAATTAACTAGAAAAATGGGTATGAGAGTTGGTGGATTACCACATTATACTATTTGGCATATTTATGAACCAAGTGAAGATGATCTGGTTGAAATTTCTAAACTTGAAAGAAGAAAGAGAAGATTTGGAAAAAATAATTAGATTTATAGATTTTTTTTAATATTAAATTCACAATTTTAAATTTTGTTAAAAGATTAGTAAAAATTAGTAAATTAGGATATTAGAAAATTAGAAAATTATTAAATTATTAAGTTAGTAAATTAGTAAATTATTATAAACTATTATCAATCATATCGATAAAACATTAAATGCCTATATGGATGTGGGTATTAAAAAAAAATGCAATAAAAAGGAAGTAAGGAAAATCGGTAGAGTGGAAAAAAACATATAAACATAAAAATCAGGAAATATAAGGATGAGAAATATAGCAAAAAAAAAATGAATATGAAACTGAAAATCAGAACTCTCTATGTCTTTTCTTTTGTGACTTAATATAAATTAGTAAAATACAATATTGAAAACGCTCCATAAATCCAACAATTTGTAAAAGAATTGTGGTAGTTATTAGCTACGTTTGAATGTTGAGTAATTGAATTTGAAGAAACTTTTGCAATTGATGTTGATGATTGTGATAACGCAGTAGTTGATGTAAGCAAAGTAGTAGATGCGGTAGAAATAACAGAATTTGTATTATTTGATGGAGGATTAACAAATTTAATATTATTATTTCTTTCTGCTAATCCAATCCATTGATTTTCATAATCAAATTCAACATATTTATTTTGCATAAATAAAATACCAAGAATCCAAGCACCATCATTTGTTGAATCAATACCTTGAATATTTGAAACACAATAACCATGTAATGTACTATCCACAGGATATTCACTACCAATATACATTTCAGGTGTCAGAGTCCAATTTTTACCTGAAATTTCAAATTCAAAATTTAATGTTGAATTACATAAAATTGCATAATTTTGACCATCAGTAATTGAGCTTTTGAAAAATGAATGAATTATATTTGCATCAGAAATTGATAAAACCAATGAAGTTGTACCACTATCTAATAAACCAATTCTTGAAATATTTGAAATTTCATTATCAATTTGAAGTGCTGGAAAAAAAATTTGATAATCATTTACATAAACGCTATCAATTTTAATTTCCCAATGACTAACAGCTTGATGAATTATTGGAGAAGTATAAATTTCACCATTATGTAAAATATCTTTTGTTGAACCTAAAAATAATAAACCATCGTTTAATTCATCAGAATCATAATTACCCATACAAATTGTAAATTTTGATTGACTAATATCACCATTTTCTGATAAGAATGAGACAGCATTAACTAAACCAGTAATTGATGCATTGTCTGCAGGTAAACCTAAAACACCAGAGAAATCATATTTTTGAAATAAATCTGGGACCTCATTAGCGACTCCAAATTCAAAATTTTGAGTTTCATAACCTCCAATAATTATTGAATCTTTATAAATTAATCCACTTGCAGTACCAGAATCATAATTTAAAGCAAAAGTACCATTAAGTTGAGTTGCTCTTTCAGCATTAAATAATTCTTTACCTTTACAAGAATTATCAGTACAATTTGATGAATATAACCATAGATACGGTGAACCAGTATCGATTAAAACAGGATAATCTTTTGCATTCAATGTTATATTAACAGAATATGCTTCATTATTTTGAGATGCATATAGATAAGACATACCTGCTGTCATTGTTTCAGTTTGAATACTAACTGTTGAAGAAGCAACAAGACTTGATGATTCATATGCTGAGGTATTTGTTGCTATTAAGGTTTGTTGTTTTTGATAAACAGAAAATTCAGCTGGTAGAACTTTAACCTCAGAAACGAAATATGAATTTTTTTCATTAACATAAGAAGGAGAAATGCCATTAAATGCAAAAGAAAGGTTTATTAAACCAGCTATTATTGTCAGGAAAAATGATATTAACATCTTGATTGTTTAATTTTGTTGAATTTTATGAATATGCTTGTTTGTAACTTTTTTTTTCTATTTTTATTATTGTTTATTTAACTTTTTTTAATGAAATAAAAACACTCTATTATTAAAAATCAAAAATCTATCTTTTTCTTTTTAACTCTTACAAGTTGTGTTATAAAAGCGAATGAATGTTGAAGAGTTAAGTTTGAATAAAGACAAAGAATCGATAGAAGAAGAAGAAGAAACTATATCAAGATGATCAATACTTCTATATGGGAAGGTTCACAAGCAGTTGATTCAAAAGTGTAAACAAGAATAAAAATCAAAACAAAATGAAGTTTTAAATTTTACAATAAAGAAAGAGTAAAAGTACGAAAAAGTACAAAAAGTAGCATATTTTTTAAAGGTTTGAAAAGATCGACGACTATATTTTGGGTCCATGATATATATATATAAATCAAATTATATATATAATAAAATATATATATATATTATGAGACGAGCAATAAAAGTCTAATTAAATTTTTATTAATTTGATTTTTTATTACTATACAAATAATAATCGAATCGTGTTAAAATTTTTACTAATTTGGGTAAAAGAACAATAAAACGTTGAATAAAGCAAACAACAATTAAATGATTCCTTAAAGCGCTAGTATTAATTTAAGGACAATAAAAAAATGATAAGTGCAACACGCCTAATAACAATCAACACGCGGTGTTTATTAAGGAAAATCTAGAGGCGCATACTAGCTTATTTACTTTTTTCCCAAACAAGAAAAATCCAAGTTAAATAGATTGCTAAAAGGCAGTGTAAAAAGCAAACTAAATAATATATGCATCAAATTTAACACTGACGTATTCAGCATAAATTATATTCATATATAATTATATATTCACCTTAATGGAATTACAAAACATATATATATATATATATATGTTTACTTGTATGTTAGCAACATTGACAGATAGACAGATATATATATATATGACAAGGTTTGTTTATATTCAATTATAAATTTAATTAATATCAATTTAATCAGTACAAATTCGATTAAATCCTGGTTCTCTGTTTACGAGATTTTTTAAGCAAGATAAACAATGTATATATACATATATATATATTTATATATTAAGATTTAATTTATTACATAGAGCAATGCTGATAATACAATGATATTCAAATAATTTTTTTCATCTAGATTACCTTTTAATTAGTCGGTAATAAGAATACCAATAACTTTGCTTAAAAAATAAGCAACTTTGAGAATTTGCTCTAATTTTATTTTTGATTACTGTGATATTTAGATCTAACAACTACTAAAATATTTGAAACACTGTCTTAAATTTTCGCAATGTGTTTGAAGCTTTAAAGATTAATAAACAAATGAATATCGATTTAAAATTCTGAAAACTACCAACGAATTCAATACATTATTGTGATCAATTCTAATCAATATTTTTTTAGAACATATGGATTTAAAAGACAAAATATAAACAACTGTTAGCTAGCATTTTTGTGAGCAAGCTAAAATTCAATGTGATACTTTACTACTGTAAGATTTTTTCATAATTCCTCTTTTAATTGAAAAAATGTAGTTATATATATATATCCTTATTTCAGGAATTTAGAAACTTTGTTGATGCGTTAATAAAGTAGTAACAATTTTTGTTTTAGATGTATTTGTATGATTGAAGCTTTTATATACTAATACATTGCAAACATTGAAAGGATACATATAAATTTGTTGCTTCAATTAGCCGCTTAAACCTATCCTAATTATTTTGAATACATACTGGTTTAGGATTTTTAACTTTTAAACAGAAAATCTAATAGTACATTTTATTTTAATAATATTTATACATTTTTTTTTCTTTTATTTACTATGGATGATATCGGGCAAATGATGCAAAATTGCAAAAGAAGAATTTATTAAAAAATGAAGTATAGTATAAGATCACTTATTCATCAATCATAAATTATCATTATCAGACACCAGAGAAAAATTTCAAGTACATGATAAAAAATTCAAAAATATAACAATTGATCGAACCCAGGATCGAACTGGGGACGTTATGCGTGTTAAGCATATGCCATAACCAACTAGACCATCCGACCAATTGAAATTTTAAGCACTCAGTGTTTTATTTGTCACTTTATAATCACGTGACTTTTCCTTATAATAGATTGCTTGCTTATGGAATTAACTTGTTTCAATAATTAATGAAATAAACTTATCAATGAAAAAAAAATAATTCAAGTGTATTACCTTTTAAGAATTTGATTTTTCAAAGTTATAATTGTTGAGATGAAACCCCCGGTTTCATCTTTATGTGATCTAAACTCTGTGGGAATAATTGTGAAAATTTTTCTCGCCTACTTAAGTGAAAAGTTCTCTATCTTTTCACTTCATTTATTTATAGTTATTTAGTTCTTTTATAAAAGCTAAGAAAGATCGTATATAATCATGTCCGGTAATTTAAGTGATGAACAACTGTTTATTCAACAACTACAGATAAGAACAACTGGAATCCAACAATAATAAACTTGGTAATTGATTTTAAATATCTTAAAAGTGAATATTCAACATGAAAACAGAAACATTACAATTATTGTGATAATATGACAGGAGTTAGTGTCGCGTTTGTGTCTTATTTAAGCTGAATTCATGATAAAATGGATGATTCATGATTCATGATTCATGATATCATAATCATCAATAAGTTTCTTCTCACTTTGCACTTATCTAAGCACAGAATTATAAAAAGTATGAATATAATTATCCTTGGATATCAATCCTTGCATCCGGCCCTTTCCAAACGTTTCAATTACAACTGGATTGTCTTTGTGTTACATTGAAAATAAACTCTATCTACAGCATATTCTATTTAAATAATGTGATAATTGGAGATCATCTACGATAATCCACCCGAATACATAGGTTTAATGGCAATCTCCATTTATACATTATGGATTAAAATCTTTGGGAGACTAGTTATTCTCATTTTTTAGTTCTTCATTTCATTAACATCGGACAATCTTCCTAGGTTAAAGTTACCACATTAATCCTTTTTCTTTTAATCATTTGTTACTTCATCGATAAGTATGGGAAATAAAGTAATTTTTCAGTATTTACTTACTACGTAAAACTTGAATTTGAGATTGAAAGGTAGTTAAAATGTATTTTGGATATTGAATGAATGCTTTTAAATAGCTTTTAGATTACAGGCATGTACTCTTTCTAAGAAAAAAAAAAGATCACCGTCTTCTTTTAGCATAATTTGCAGCCTTAATTTTCTTCTATTATCTAATAAAATATAAAATTCTTACAACTTAACAGTTATTTTATCTAAACAATTTTTAACAGATTTTTCGATAAGTCTACCAGCTACACTCTCAGGTGGTGGTCCATACCATTCTTCAATTACGTCCGAAGTTTTCGATATAATACCTTGTTCTTCTCTTTGTAAAACTTTTCCAACAATTGAAGAATCAAACCATTGAACGTTATCCAATTCTTCATCTAAATGGATATTAATATTCGAGTCATTCGTTTGTTCATTACGTAAAATACCTATACAACCAACCATCAGATTTGCAGGGAATGGCCAAGGCTGACTTTCTATTATTTGAATATCATGTTCATCAATTTTTAAACCTGTTTCTTCATAAACTTCTCTAATACATGCATGTTCAATAGTTTCACCAGGTTCCATAAAACCAGCAAAACAAGTATAAAAATTTTTCTTCAATTCAATTTCTTTACCAGATTTTTCATCAATTATTTTTTCAATTGATGGTGGATGTCTTTTATTATTATTACCTAATAAAATCCGACCTCTTTCATCATATAATGAAATAATCACAACAGGATCAGTACGTGGATATTGAAAATTATTTGAACTTAAATTAATTTTACATTTATTTCCAAATGGAGAATCGTTTAAACAATATAATCTTGATCCTAAATTAACAGGTATAACATGACCTGCACATGACGGACAGTAATTATTTTTACTTGTAAAATCAATATACATTTTTGCATATGCATAAACAGTTGATTCTTCATTAGATAAACCTAAAATATTTCCCATTTTTGAAGAAAATTTATAATCTTTTAAATTTTTTTCAACATAATCACATAATTCATCAGATTTACTAATATCAATTGAATAGATTGGAGTAAAATTTTCAATATCATCTGAATTTTCTAAATTTTCATTACTAAAAATTTTTAAATCATCAGCACCTAGCCAAAAAATTGAAACATTCTTTAAATCATTATCTATTTCATCAAATGGAATAACAGATTTTGAATTAACATTATCTTGAATTTTAATATTAAATAATAACCATTTTAATAATAAATTATTAAAAATTTCGTAATCGTTTAAATCAATAGCTGCAAGTGTTGGACCTGATTTAATTAGAACTTCAAGTCTATTTGATGAATTATTTCTATTATTGAAAATAATTAACTTTGATTTATTCAATTTTGATTGTAATTTTTTCATATGTTGAATATCTCTACGCAGATATGCGTATCTGGCAATTTGTTTGCTACATCCAAAAAATATATCTTTCATATTTATAATTTATGGTTTAAAACTGTTTTTTTGTTTTAAGTATTTATAAAGGATTTATAATATCATGAATTAATTAGATCAAAATTCTACTATATTGTAGTTGATTACAAATTAGAAACTTGCATCTTGCATCCGTCTGTCATCTGTGCGCGTTAATATAGCTAAAATGTTGTCTCTTCTATTGTTGAGTTACTAAAGATTGTTATATTCAATGAGATTACTCATAAAATTATGGTGATGCCGGGGTAAATCATTGAGTCTAATACTAAAGTTTATATCATTAATCAATAATAAAGAAAAAAAAATAAAATTTTCCTCATGACTAATTATCATTATACCATTAAAAAGAGAAGTATTATGCTATAGAGAAACTTGTAAAATGTTTTTTTGTAGAAACATGAGATAAAGACAATAAAATTAATTATATGATGACTCTTAGTGCCGGTAATATATAGACATATATAAGAGGAGTCGTTTTATTAGTTTGGCAAGTTGCCTAATCCTTTAGCTAAATGCTCATGGAATATAAATAAGTACTTAATTATTACTTAAATATAAATTCTTTTGTAGCATGACTTACTTGTTAAAACCAATCAGGATAAATAATCCTAATATTTTTTAGCTCTGAAATGTATCAACCATAAAATTATAACCAAGCAGGATTGTTGTTGTTAACATTGTTTTGAGAATTTTGATTTGGTTGAACTTGTGAGGACAATTGTTGCTGTTGTTGCTGGAGGTAATAATAATTATTTTGATTTTGATTTGCTTGAGATTGTTGGATTCTATAAGTTTGCTTTAATTGATTATTTGCTTCAATATCAGGAACATTAACAGCTTGATTTTGTTGTTGTTGTAATAAAGGTTTAATTTCACCTGACGAAGGTTGTATTTGTTGAGTTGAATTATGGTATTGCTGTTGTGATTGTTGGATTTGTTGTAATTGTTGTGATTGTTGAACTTGACCTTGTTGTTGTTGTTGTTGTTGTTGTTTATTTTTATCCTCAATAACTTTTTGTTGTTGTTGTTGTTGTTGAGTTTGATTTTGTACTGTGAATTTATAAATAGTCCAATCAAAAATATAATCATAAACGTATTTTTCTCTTAAGAATAAATCCCTAAACATTCTTCTTAAATAAATATAATCTGGCTTATCATCGAATCTTAAAGATCTAACATAATTTAAATAATGAGTAAATTCAATTGGTAAACCCTTTGCTAAAACTTCTGTTGGAATTGCCAGTTTTCTTTCTAAAATACGATCATATTTTTGTCTCTTTGTTGCAGCTTTTAAACCTTGCCATGGTAAAGTTCCTCTACAAAAATAAATTAAAACATAGCCTAAACTTTCTAAATCATCTCTTCTTGATTGTTCAATACCCATATGAGTATTAATTGAAGCATATCTTGCAGTACCAGTTAAATTTTTATTTTCTCTATAAGGAATATGTAAATGAGTCCTTGGATCTCTAAATTTTTTAGCTAAACCAAAATCAATAACATTAACTTGTGAACCTTTTTTACCTGCACCCATAAGGAAATTATCAGGTTTAATATCTCTATGAATAAAACTTCTTGCATGAATAAATTCTATACGACAAATCAGTTGATCAGCTAATAATAAAACAGTTTTTAAAGAAAATTTTCTATTACAATAACCAAATAAATCTTCTAAAGAAGGACCTAATAAATCAATTACCATCGCATTAAAATCACATTCTGTACCATACCATCTAATAAATGGTATACCAACACCACCACATAAAGCTTTATAAACTTTTGCTTCATATTCTAATTGAGGATGTTTAGCTCTAATACTTTCTAATTTAATTGCAACTTCTTCACCTGATATAATATTTGTACCTAAATAAATATCACCGAAAGAACCAGAACCAATTTTTTTACTTAAACGATATTTCCTACCAACTCTTAAATCGACATTAACTTGATTTGGATCCATGATTTTTAATATTGATTATTAATTAAGAATGATTTATAAATATAATTTTTTTTTTCTCTTCTTAATTGAAATGGGGATGGATAGATATGTTGATGACAAAAAAAAATATTTAAAATTTTTTTCTTCTAATGCAAGGGGGGAGTGAATAAAAATATAGCTGTATATATATATCTTTGAAAATAAAAATCTTAAATAGTAGGAAGTTAGTTGAGAAATTTAAGAAAGTTAAATTTACGTTATAAGAAAGGGGTTGTACAGTGTATGTAGATTTAATGGATGGATTGAAACTAAAATGAAAATACACATGAGATAGAAAAAAAACAAAAAAGGGAGTTTTTCCACGTAAATTTTTCTTTTTTCTTTTTTCTTTTTTTTTTCTTTATTTTTTAATTTTTAATTTAGATTAATTATTTAAAAGCCTGCGTCGATCGACGGAATAAATAAAAAAAAAGAATTAAAAATAGATACTGTAAATTCAAAAGAGAAAAAGATTAAAAGCCCGCCCCAATAAACACAGCCATATAAGTCTCCCTTATTTAAAATTATTAATTTAAAAAAATCCCGGGCCATCAGTCAATCTTTCGGCATTATAATAACAATTTGCTTGAATTTTAATTTTTTCCTGGAATTGATTACTGGCTGTTTTTAGAATGTCATGGGTCCGGACGCAGTTAATATAAAATAAAATATAACAAACTATTAGGAATTAATATCTACTTTCGATGTTACATATATGTATATTAAGCCTATAAGTGCTTTACTGTTTTGATTTTAGTGGAAAGACCAATAGCTAGTATAATTAAAATTTATGAAATAAACATAAATAAATTTAATTTAGTTATCCTTTTTAGTCAGTAAGACTAACGCCCCATAATTCACTTACTTACATAAATTATTTTAATAATTATATATGTAAATTAATGTTGATTTCATATAAACTAAAAAGAAACAACATGACCAATTGTGCCTATATTATGAAGTGGGCATAAAATGACATTTTCAAAACGAAAATTGTCTAAATGAATGACATTAATTGCTTAACATAATTTAGAGTTTTCTAATCAGATGATTGATGACCAGTCAGATAATATAAGTGAAAAAAAAAAAGAGAAATCCTACATAATATATATATATATATATATATATATATAATATATACATATAGGAGGTGATACCGTTTGATTTACAGTGCTATTTAATGTGACATAACATGACGGACTATCAGCCACTACTTATATCCAGCCACTAATTACATTTGTTTTATCAAATAGAATGTATTATGATGATGCAAGTATAAAGACAAACCAAATAGATATGACTTTCTGTAATATACCAATTTTTGATTATGGCTGATAATAGAATAAATTTTTATTTCAATTGAACGTTATTTTTATTTTTATTTTTTTTTTTTTTGCTAAGAATATTTGACACTCCGAAGAAATGTGTATATACATAATAGAATTATTGCTATTAACCGGATTAGTTTGTTTTGCTTTAACCCTTCTTGTCTGACTTGGTATTATTTCAATATTCTTTTCGCCGTTACTGGTTTCTATTTTAATAATTAATTGTTTTTCGGTTAATTAAAATTAATTATTTATTTATTTTAATTTATTTTATTATTATAGTTAATTGTTGTTGTATATTTTTTTTTCTTATTATTTAAAAAATTAATTGGTCACGATCTATGAAACTATAAATATCTGTGGCATCCCCTTGTGATATATTTTTTTAAACCCCCTACCCTGTATTTCTTTAAATCGTAAATTTGTATTTTATGTTACTATTTTAATAGACGTAACTTAATTCATTCTTTTAAGTACATAAAATTTTAATATATATCAATGTCTACCGAAGCAGCACCAGTACCAGCACAAACTACAGTTGAAGAAACTGCACCAGCAGTTGAAACTCAAAAAGAAACATCATCTATTGTTGGTTCAATTAAATCTGCAGCTGATAAAGTTGAAGAAGAATTAAAGAAAGGTGGTGAAGAAATTAAGAAAGGTGCTAAAGTAGTTAGAGAAGATGCAAAAGACACATCTGCAAAGATTAACCAAGGTTTAGAAAGATCCAATCCATTTAAAAAGGTTGGTACTTGGTTCAAGAAATTATTCAATTAGGTTTAGAATTTTAATATTAATGTGAAATTATTGCTATATTTTTGTCTTGTTTTTCTTTTATCATCCATCTACATTTCTTTTATCAATTTTAATTTTAATTTAATTTAATATTCTTACTCCCATTTTTAATATTCCTTTTTACAAATACTTTCTTTAATAATTAATAATTAATATTTAGTAATTAATATATATACTAATAATATCTAATAATATCTAATAACATAACTTATCAATAATAACATTTTTAGTTTACAACTGTAATGTAAATAAAAAAATTTCATTTCAAGGCTTATTATATATACATATGTATGCATATATATATATACATATATGTTTTTGTTTTGTTATTGTTTTGCCGTTTAATGTTGCGCCACTTCATCTGTTGCTCATTAAATTTATGTAAGGAGTTAACTAAAAGAGAATAATAGTATGTTATGTGAAATAATAAAATAAACACCCGTGCACCAAATGGCTTTTAATTTTGCTATATTGCTAATTTCTTTAGTTTTTTTTTTATCTAATGATATCATGAGTATTATATATTTATAGGCGTGTGAGTGTAAATTTTTATTTTTTTATTTATTTCTATTTTTTTAATTTTTTATTTATTTATATTTTTTATCATTCACGTGACAGCTGCCATTTTATCAATACGGGTGACTTAAATTTTGAAATTTCACTTTTTCAGATTGTCGACATGAATTTGAAAAGTATAATGAATTTTAAATCAAAATTCAACATTAGTTCAAGTATTTAAATAGTATTCAATTCTAACAAAACTAAATAAAATGCTTGCTTTTAAATCTCTTACTTATTCTCGTAAGTTTACAACAAGTTCATTCAATTTAGCTGCAGCAGCTACAAGGAAATCTTTTAACAAAAAAAATTCCTATGATAAATCAAAGAATAGAAAAGGTTCTGGTAATGATAAATCATTTCAAGATACAATTTTAACTAAGAATTATAAAAAATCTGCACTTAAAATAGATGAACAATTAATAAATGATTTACCAATTATTGATTCAGCAAATAAAGATTTAATTAAAAATACATTTGTAAAATATCCTGAATCTATAATTTCAAAATTACATGTTGCAGGTTCTTTTAAACCTCATCAATATAATGAATTATATTCACAACCTTTAACTTTATTTCGTGAACAAGAAGATACTAAATTATTAGAAATTATTGATAAAAGTGTTGAATCTTCAACTTTAGATAATAGATTTTTAATTAATGGTCAATCAGGTATTGGTAAATCAACAATTTTATCACATTTTCAAACTTTTGCATTATCAAAAAATAACAATGATGCAATTTTATTTCCAATCTCAAATGCTGATTTATTAGTTAATGGTTCAAACGATTTTAAATTAAATCCTGAAACAAAAAAATTTGATCAACCAATGTATACTAAAAGTTTTTTAAAAAAATTTAAAAATTTAAATGCTGATTCATTATCAAAAATTCCTTTATCAAATGAAATTATACCAATAACTAATTTATATAAAAAATCAACTCATACAGTTAATGGTACTTTATTAGATTTTGTTAATTATATTTTAAAAGCTTCTTCAATCGAAGGAAATACAACTTTTGCTTTTACAACTATTCTTGAACAATTATCAAAACAAGATAAATTACCAGTTTATTTAACAATTGATAATTTCTCTGCTTTTGTTCAATATGGTATTACTAAATATAGAGATACTGAAAATCGTAGAATTTATTTCCAAAATTTTACAGTTGCTGATCTTTTATTACAATATGTTTCAGGTGAGAAAACTTTCCAAAAGGGAGCTATTATGATTGCAACTCATGGTAATCATAGATTACAAAATAATGGTACTTTAGATGTGATAAGTGGTGTTAAACCATCAGAAGATTTTGCATATGCAAAACAAAGAGATTTTGATTATCAATTAGCTAATAGATTATTGCAAAATAATGGTTTACAAAATTTTAATGTTTCAAAATTTAATTTAGATGAATGTAAATCTTTAATTAACCATTTATTCAAATTTAACCTTATTCATAATGAATATGATTTACAAAATCAATTGTTATCAGCTAATGAATCTACAGTTGTTGAAAAAATAGCTGCTCAAAAATATTTTATTAGTGGTAATGGTAATCCAAAATTGATTATGGATTCTTGTATTTTAGCATATGCTTAATTTTAAAAATATACTATATAAAAATACTGCAATTTTTTTAATTTATACACCTTGTAAATATAATTTTAAAAATACAAAAAGTTTTTAATAAACACGGTAAAATTTATAATAATAGTAATAATAAAAATAATAATAATAATAATATACAAAAATTTATATATATATATATATATATATGAGAAACAATACAATTACAAAAAGTTCAATAATATTTCAAAAATTAACTAATATTAAATAATCAATTCTCTAATTTAATTTTTATGAGACGGAACTTCTTCAAAACCATCAGATTCATAAAATTCATCATCATCATCATCATCATTATCATTATCACCAGTGTTTTCTTCATATTTAATTTCATCAGTATCTACCTTTTTGGAACGATTTTCTTCAATGTTTAAATCCTCTTCTAGCTTCCTCTTTCTTGAATCTTGTGAAATTTGTTGATTATTTGTATTGTTATGCTGTTGATGATTATGAACAAAACTTTGTTGTTGTTGTTGTGCCTTTTGTTTTGCCTTTTCACGCTCTTCCCATCTTGCTCTCATTTGTGGTTCAAGTTCAATTAATTCTTCCTTCGTAACTGAATCTTCAATTGATTTTAAAATTTTTAAGACAACATTGATATGATTACCATTTAATTTATCATCTCTAAATCTAAGTAATTCCCAAGTACCATCTTGATTTTGTCTACATTCACCAATACGTCCATTAAATGATTCACCTGATTTTTTTAAATTTTCCCATTGTTCATCACTTACATCTAAATCATTCCAAGCGTCATAATTATAAAAAGAATTTGTATATTCACCACCATTTCTTTTAATATTATCTTCAACAGTTTCATTTTTATAAGGATCATCACCACCTTTCCAAACATATAATTTAAATTTTGGTTTAACATCATAATTTGTATATTCTCTATTTGGATCATGTTTTGGTAATTCATTATCAATAAATTTAGGGAATTCTAAACCAACTTTAAAATCAATTGTATTTTCTTCGGATGGTTTCCATTTAAGTAATGTTGTATCAGTTCCTGATATATAAGGGGTATCACAACAAGTTAAAATTAAACCATCTGAGACATAAGTTAAATTTTTCATTTCATTGAAAATTTTATGAATTTTAAAAGGTTGTGTCATATTTTTAAAATCCAATTTAAAAGGCCAATCTTTACACGCAGCAGGAAATTTCCTACGTAATTCAATATAAGGATAATGAAATTCATGTTGTGCATGATATAATCTTTTCCATAAATTTTTATGCATAACACTATTCATATCCATTGCTAAACAATCAAATATTAAATATCTAATTTCTTTAATTTTAGTAATTGGATTTGTTGAATAAACCAATTCACCATCGACAATTGTACCATTATGACTTGAATCAAAATCTTTAATTGATCTTGGGAAATGAAAATCAGGTATATGATAATATTCATTCTCTCTAGATATTAAAAAAGTACCTTCTTCATTGGTATCAGGATTAACTAAAACAAAGAGTAAAACACGTAATCCATCACTTTTTTCACAAACTAAATAATCCCTATTTAATAAATTATTTGTTAAATGTTCTCTTGTAAATGAAACAGGTTGAGATCCGGGAAAAAAGTTATTTCTTGTACGTAAAATCATAGACACTTGCTGTTTAAGATATGCTTCAACGTCTGGAAGACATCGTGTACCGGGGATATTAGGAACTGTTCTATCAGCCATAATTGAGATTTTTTCTTTTTTTTTTTAATAAATTAATGTTAAATGAATAAAGCTGAAGAGCCAAGTTATATGCTGAACTGAATTATGATTTTGTTATTATACATATTTAGATTTTTTTTAAATTTTCTCATTATTTTCTTTGGTAACTAACTAACTCAGAACCTAGAACCTGGAACAACTCAACATGAAAATCGAGGAAAACAACATGAAGAAAATCAAAAAAGTGAAAACAGCAGCGAAAATTGAATTAGCCCAATCCTGTAAATTCATAACTAAGTGGTGGATCTGGTTTTTTTTGCTGTTGTATATTTTTTCTTACGTTTGGAATTGTGTTTTTTTTTTCTGAGTCAAGAATTCAGGAATTGGTTTATTTTCAAAATTAATAAATTAAAAAACTTTTAATTTAGATATCAGAAAAAATGGAATCAAAAATGTCATTAAAAGATAGTTTACTATCAGAGATTGATCAGGTTCCAGAATCTGTGGATAAAATAGAACATAATACTACGCCATTAACACAACGGGAAGATAAAAATGATGGTGAAGAAATTATTATTAAAACAGAGATAAAAGTTGAAACCTCTGATGATAACAGTGATGATAGTGATGATAGTGATGATAATATGGATGTAGATATACCCGAATCCAAGATCAATAATAATGATGATGTTGTTAAGAATGATTTAGATATAGCAGAAACAAAGATCTATAATGATAATGATATTATTGAGGATAGCAACATCGCTGAAGATCAGACAGAAAACATTCAATTGAATAACGACGATACTGAAACTGAAATAGAAAATAATAAAGATGATAATAATACCATTGAAGAAAATTCTGAGAATAATGATGAAGTTATTGAAGAAGATATTTCAAAATCAGATACAGGACCCACTCCCGCAAGACCAAAAAGAAAATCTACAAAGGCTGTTAATTATAAAGAGAAGCTTGAAACTGACATACCTTCTGCTAAATTGGAAAAGGAATATAAACGTTCTTATAAACTACGTCGGGGGAAATCAGCATCTGATTCAGTATCTCCCCCACCTTCGTCAAATTCATCACATTCATCAAATAAAAATATTTCATATTATGATGTTGATGATGTTGTTCCAATTAATTATCAACCCCCAATTGATCCAGATTGTGATTTCAATCAAATTATTGATATAAATAATGCCAAAATTGATAGCGCAGAAGTTACTCTTACATTAAAAAATGGCGTAACAATAAGAAAGGGTGATTGTATTTATATGATCTGTGAACCACCTACTGAGCCATTCTATATTGCTCAAGTTTTAGGTTTTACTAAAAAGGATAAAACTGCAACCAATAGAAAAGCAAATAATTATATGTTTAGCGTTTGTTGGTTTTATCGTCCAAGAGATTTAATAAGACGTTTAACCGATACAAGACTGATCTACGCATCTTTACATCGAGATAATTGTCCATTAACTAGTTTTAGAGGTTTTGCAACTGTTAAACATAAATCAGAAATTGAAGATTTAGAATCTTTTAGGCAACAACCTGATTGCTATTATTTTGATAAATTATATGATAGATATATGATAAAAATGTATGACATGATTCCAACTAATAAACTTGTTCATTTACCACCAAATTATTATAAAGCTTTACACAAAAGATTTGAATTTATTTTTGTTGAAGTTGGTAAAGCAGATGAATTATTAAGTTCCCCAAAAAATTGTGAAAAATGTTTACAATGGTGCTCCAATTCAGATTCAATTTTATGTTCAAGTTGTCAAAAATCTTATCATTTATTATGTTTAGATCCTCCAATTTTAACAAAACCGAAAAGAGGTTTTGCTTGGTATTGTGCCTCATGTAATCAAAACTTGGAAGATAAATTAGCTGAAAATAGAGGCACAATGTTAGAGAGCTCCCAACCTTCACAAATTATTAGAGCTGAAAAACGGGCTTTGTTAAATAACTTCAGTGATGATAATTCGGATATACAAGACTCATATAACGATAATCAAGATGAAGTGGATTCAAGTTCTTTAAGATATGAACAACTAGCTAAGAAATTTTTGGAAGATGATAAAAATATAACTTTGAAAAAAAGAAGGGAATTAGAAGAATGGCCTTATAGATACTTAGGTGTTCATGCCAAATTTGAAGATGCTTTAGATATACAAGATCGACCATATGCACGTGCTGCTTCGAGGTTAGGTTCTAAATACCAATGTACT
Organism: Pichia sp. PB3310; assembly: GCA_023629255.1. Taxonomy (NCBI): domain Eukaryota; kingdom Fungi; phylum Ascomycota; class Pichiomycetes; order Pichiales; family Pichiaceae; genus Pichia; species Pichia sp. PB3310. The sequence goes on from JAMAJE010000080.1 coordinate 56,104, forward strand.
TCATTAAGTGATTGGTATGATCATATAGTTCAATATTATGATACTGATGATTCATCAAGTTCAAATAATAAACGTCTTAAAAAGTATTATAATCGAAGTAAAAAATCTTCTACACCAATACAAGCTGAAGATGGCGAATTAGAAAATAAGAAATTTCCAATTCCTATTGAATTCAAAGATGTTAAATCAAAAGACTTCCCAGGGTGGTTACAGCCTAAGCCAAAGGGTTATATTGAAAGGGGAAGCGATGATACTAGTACATTGTTATGGGAAATGCCAAAAAGTAATGAAGAAAATGAGAAAGAACTTGGAGATATGGTTGAAAATTATATTAAAGATTGCGCAGGTGTTGCTAAAAGATTAAATTTAACAACTGTCACTACTCCTAATTTTATTGATGCCATTTTATTAATTTTGATGAGACATGAATATAGACCTGAAGAATGCATGGAAGATGTTTCTAAACTAACACGTGAATCATTAAAGGAACCAACATTTACGGATGAAGAAGTTAAAAGATTTGAAAATTCTGTACGCTTGCATGGCAGTGAATTATATCCTGTTTTCAAAGATGTTGGTACACAAACTTCAGCAATGGTTGTTAGATTTTATTATCTTTGGAAAAAGACTAAAAATGGACATGAAATTTGGGATAATTTTCCGGGTAGAGCAAAGAATAGATTAAAGAGTACCAAAAGTATATGTGTTGATCTTGATAATCCTGATGATGATGGTGCATATTCTAATGGTAAGATTAAAAAATCTCAAGTTAAGTTTAAATGTATGTATTGTGAAACAAATCATAGTCCTCAGTGGTTCAGAGCTCCAGGTGCAATTAACGATGAAGAAAATCGTATATTTGAAGGTTTGTGTTATAGATGTGCTGAATTATGGAGGAAATACGCAACTAAATGGGAAAATCCTATTGAATTGATTAAAAATCAAGAAAAGAAAAGTACTCACGCAAATAAAAGAAAGACTGAATATGCATTGATTCAAGAAGCTGAAGCAGTTGTTAAAGCAAGAGAAAATTATAAAGCGCATCCACGTAGAAGTTCAACAGGATTAAAACAATTCAAAACAATTGATGTTGATTATAATTATAGTGGCACTGTTTCAAATGAAAGATCCAAAAGAAGAGCCTCCAAGAAATATACTGTAAAAAATTCATCTGCTACTTCATCAGCTTCCTCGTTGACTACTAGCTCCACAGTTTCTATTGCAGCAAAACCTAAGGTTAAAGTATCAAAAGAAAAGAAAGAATCAAATACACCTTCAGTTTCAAGTAGAAAACCAAAAAGATCTATTAAAGAAGTTGCAGAATTCCATAGAAGTGAGATCAGCATTGAAGAGGGACTTTCAAATAAAAGGCAATACAAGAGGAAAAAACAACCAGCTGAAAAGGGTTTAAAATTTGTTTATGGTAAAGTAATTGATGATAATTCAAGTGGTACAAAGAAACTTACTACAAAACGGAAAGAATGTAAAGAATCTAAAATTGAAACTCCACAACGAGCTGATAAGATATTTGCCCTTCAAACTGAATTGGCTTCTGCTAATACTCAACTCGAAGAAAATAATACAGGTGGTCTTTTTAATGCATTTTTGGATATGAAATTAAGAGAAAGAATCGAGATATTAGAAAAAGAACTAGCATCCCTTAATAAAGAAGAAAAGAAACAAGAATTTGCTTCAGAAACTAATAACATCGCTTCATCACCTGTTATTACTACGCCATCATCAACTCGACCATCAACCAAAGGTGCAGAGACTCCAATTACTGGTAGGAAATATGTACGTAGAAGATTATATCTTTCTAAAACATCTGTTCCAGGTAGTGGTGTTTTTGAAACTCCACCAATTCAATTACCATCAAATTCAACTATTAATGGAACTCCTCACGATGCATATGATGGACCTATTAATTTAAGAAATAAATTTGTTTTCCAAATGTATGATCAAAATAATGATATACCTGAAATTGATTATAGCTCTGAATTTCAAAGCCAGCCAAATATGCTACCACCGAATGGTTTACCGTTAATCCAACAACAACAACAACAAAATGGATTATCAACATCTTCCACAAATTCTGATATGGCAGCATCAGGTACTAATACCTCAGATATTTTGTCAGGTTCTTCTCGTCCAAATTCATCAAGAGATGTTTTATCATCACGTGGTAAAAATGGATCATTATCACAGAATTTTTATAATATTTCTTTCAAGGGTAGAGAATTTTTAAATTTACAGCCATCATTTAAGGTTAAAATGCTAGCTCCTTTGATTGATTTTAATGATCCTATAACCAAAGATATGATTTCAAGGTATACTAGTAAATTTGATGTATTTAATCCATTACTATCTGATGATTTTTATGTTTCACCAATATATCAAATGAGATGTTCAAGTAAAGAATTACATAGTTTATGGAAACATTATCAAGCAAGTAGAAGAGCAAGGATTAGAGCATCCAAATTATTTCAACCTTTATTTCCAGCTGATAAAAGATCATGCTGTGTTTGCCGTACGTTAGAAAATATTGAAACAATGCTTATTTGTTCAAACTGTGGTTTAAATGTTCATGCATCATGTTATGGCGTTAAATTAGATCCAAAGATAAAAATCTCTGCTGGTAAATTTAATTGGCATTGCGATCCATGTTCAAATGATTTACATCCTTTAATTTCTACACAATATCTTTGTCTATTATGTAATTCACGTGAATCTAACATGGACCAGGCTATTAAAGGTGATCCGGTTTCCATTCCAGATGCTTTGAAACGCACTGTTGAAGGTAGATGGTGTCATGTTACGTGCTCTTTATTAAGTGAAAATATCAAATATGGATCAAATTTTTTACAACCTATTTATGGAACAAGCATTGCTGGTGTTAGTAATATTTTTCAAACTTGTGAGATTTGCATGAGTAATGGTGGTGCAATTGCTACTTGTGATTTATGCACTAAGAAAGCCCATGTTACATGTGGTTTAGATTTTAAATGGAAATTAGGTTTTAAATTGGCTAAAATCTTTGATTTTGAAGATGGTGATGTTGTTGAGATCAAAGGTGGACACGTTATAGGTAAAATACAACCAGTTGTTTATTGTGATGACCATACTGATGCAAATGATTTACCTAAATTGTATACACTACTTCAATTAGGTCGAAAATTGAATTCAAACGATAATTCCTATAAACCATTAATTGAATTATATAGTTGTGATGAACGAAAGAATGTTGGTATTTTAGAAACAGGTCTACTTCGTAGAAAGGCTTATGATGAAATGAGTGATGCATTTGATGAACTAGCAATGAAAACTAGTCAGCATTCCCAATTATTACTTGAAAATTCTCAATTTAGTATGTCACATAAATGTTTTAAGTGTTCAACGACGTCAAGTTTATCATGGCATAGTGTTGACGAACCTATGGGAGCTGAAATTTGTCATTTATGTCATATCTCAATTACTAGCCGTGGCAAGGAGTATGATATTCCTTATTTGAATACTGTAAATATTCAAAATTTTGATCATTCAGTTTATGGATGTTGAAAGGCATTGAATTTATTTGTATATTTTGAAAAGATCTTGTTTTTTTGCTTTGTTTTGCTTTGTTTAGTTTATATAGGTATATTACAATTTACGACATTGTCGTTATATATATATATATATATTATTTGAACTTTTTTTTGAAAAATTCTAATCTTTTTTTTGACAAAATATACATAATTCTACCCAAATAGTATACAATATTACAAACTAAAATTTCAAAAATGACCTTTGGTTAATAATTCTTCCAAACGCTGTATTTCTTCAAACGAATCAGCATCTTCCAACTGTTGTTCTAGACGTTTTCTTTCCTCTTCTGTAAATCCTGTAATTTGTTCAATCTTTAGAGTAGTTGAATTTTTATTTGAAAAAACACCTATTGACAAAATTGAATTTACTAATTCTTTATTATTATCAAACATTTCTTTTGCTTGTTTTCGTTCTACTTGTTTAACCCTTTCAAAATCTAAAACTTGTAAAGTTGGGAATCTCCAAATACACCAAAGTCTATAAGATTTATTTTTAATTACTGGATTACCAGTTAAATATAATGCACGTAATGATTTAAGCATTTTTAAATTTTCTAAATCTGATAAATACAAAATTTCATTATACGTTATCGATAAAATTTGTAAATTAATTAAATTTGTTATACCAGATATTGATCTAATATGATTATTTCCCAATAAAAGTGTTTCTAATCTTAACAATTTAGGGAATTCTGTGATGTATGATAAACTATTTTTTGATAAATCTATGATTGAATAAATATCAGTGTTTTCAAGAACATGAATTGAATCTAATGATGTTAAATTTAAATTTCGTAATGATAGCGTTCGTGCTTCTGTTGGCGAGATAAATGAGGGAGCTTCTATAATAACAGCTTGTGTAAGTTTCATTGATTGACAATAATTGTTTTGAAGGTAATATATAAATAATATGAATTCAAAATTTAAATTCGTTTATAATAATCAATGAATAAGAGAAGGAAACAAAAAAATTAAAAATTAAAAATAAAAAATAAAAACCAAAAAATTCACGTTTCTTTACTTTTTTAAATTTGATTTGATCTTGTTTTTTTTTTCAGGTTATGCATGTTACAAAAGTTACAGTGTTTAATGAATGAAACTGATTTTTTCCGGGAAAACTTTATAAAGATATAATTTATATAGTTTAAAAGAGATTATTTAGGGTAAACTTATGTACATGACAGAGAATAAAAAGAAATATATGGAACACCAGTGATATTTTAATTGTTTTATTCTTCAAGAGATAACTTGGATTTATGAGATGGTAAAATTTTGCCATTTTCAGGTTCATATTTCATTTTAGTCATTTGTGTTAATTGTTTTATATCTTCAGAAGTTAATAATTCAACAGTTTCATTTGGACCAACAAATTCGAAATCACCAAAACCAAATGCACGATCACTAATATTATCAAGAACATAAAGTTGCATTCTAACATATCTTACAACAGCTTCTAATTTAACAATATCAATATTTTTATCACCATTAAATATATTTCTCCAGATTGCAGCAGCTAAAACATCATCACTTTTTTGAGCTAAAGCTTCATCTAAAGAGAAAATCATACCAAGCATTTGAGAATGGAAGTCTTTCATATAAGAATCTCTAATTTGACCACTTAAAACATTCATTTCTTCACTTAAACGTAATTCAATATCTTTAAATAATTTATCAACTAATTTTTGTTGATAATTTTTCCCTATTTTAAATGGCATTGCACGCATACGAACAAATAATAACCAAACATGTAAAGTAGTAATTTGGAACCACATTGCAAAAGTTCTTGGTAGACCTAAAGTTTCATACCAAAAAGCTGCAGTTTCACTTAATTGTTCATCAGTAAATTGTAAACCTTGATCTTTACACATATAAAAGTATTTTGAACCACCAATAGTACCTGCACGAACATTATCCATATCAATACGGAATAATGAGACAAAAGTTTCACCGAATGCTTTTTTCCATTCTGGAACTTTGTAACCTTCTTTTTCATAATCAGGTTTTTCTAATTTGTTTTTCAAATTGATATCTCTATTTGGTAAATCTGGATTATCAATTTTTGGTAAATGAGATTCTTTTGCTAAATCTTGTGGTGAAGGGACTTTTTCATCTGAATAAAATCTTTGAGTTAATAACACTGAGCTTAATGCCCTCTTTTTACATACATGTTGTGAACTTCTTCCAATGATAGTCAACATGATTCTCCTGCTAGTCTTGATCTGTTCTTTGTAATAACTAACATTTAAGAAAAAAAAAAGCCTGTACTCTCTAATGAAAAAGATGGGAAAAGAAAAAGAACATGAAGAAACAGAAAAAAAAAATAGTAGAAAATGCGAAAATATTACAATGTTAGTTTGATAAAAATACACATTGTATATTTATGTTCAAATTAAATTAAACTAATTAAAATACAAATACAAATATAAATACAAATACTAATATATCTTTACATTGTTAATCATATACATTAGGAATAATTCTAAAAAATTATCATTTAAAACCTTTTCTACCCTTGGAACCACGTCCTGACTTTGAAGAAGCAGTACTTCGTCCACCACGGCCACCACGACCACTACGAGTAGATTTAACAATTCTAGGACCTTCATAATGACTATGAGATTGTTTTTCAATTGCAGTACTATTCACCCACAATGCCATGTTCTCTTCACGATGTGCCTCTTCAAGTTCTTTAAGTCTATTTTTAGCTCCAATGATCAATTGATCACGTAGTTTGATCGGATCCGTAACTTTTGGCAATTGTAATTTGCCAATCATTTCATTAATGATATCTTCTTCTGTCTTTTCCTGTAAATTATCTAAATCAGATAAAACTTCATCTTCAACTTCATCCTTACTTTCATAATCTGAATCATCATGTGTATCTCTTTCAGTATCTGATAAATGTATATGCCTTCTCTTGTTACGCGTATTTGGACCAGTTGCATTATCTTCTGCTGGTCTTTTAGATTGTCTAAGACTTCTTCTAGACCTAGTCATACGTGGAATTTCATCATCATCACTTTGAACATCGTTATCATCTATTTCGATAGTTTCAGAAACTTCTTGTTTAAGTGAATTTTCAGTTTTTCCTTTGTTTCCATCTGCATTTTCTTTTTCTTTTGTTTGTGCAAATAGACCATTCTCTAAATCCTTAATATATTGTGACAATTTAATATGTTGTTCATTACCGTATAAACCCTTTTGACGTGCTTTAAAACTTGAAATGACCAAATCTTTGCAATCATTTAATTCTTTTTTCAAAGCCCTCTCTCTAATACCTTTATCGTTCAAACTTCCAACTAATTTATCAAAATCTTGAGTAGTATCAACATAAACCCAATCACGTTCATTGCGTAACATTTTTTCACCTTCTTCAATCATTTTTCTTTTATACCCAGAACTATCACCACTTCTAAGATGTTGTAAATCAATATTATTAGGACCTTGAATCCAAATTCTACCCATAAGATAGGTTTCTGAATCATATTCTGAATTTAAATCATTTTTGTTATTAACTGTAATATTATCCTCATCTTCATTGAAAGTATCATCATGATCATCATCATCATCTTCGTCATCCTCATCAGTATCTTTATTACCACCTAAATTCGGTAACCCATTTCTTTCAAACCACCAATATCTATTCCATACTTTATCTCTACCAAGATATCTAATTCTTTGACAATTTAATTCAACTAAAGTTTTATCAATTTCCAATTTTTGCTTTTTAAGATCTTCAACTTCATTAATTTTTTCTGATCTTATATTTAATAATTTTAAAAAATCAGGATGTCCAGCAGCAACTGCCTTTTCTAAAGAACTTGGCTCAGTTGGTAAAATATTTTGAATTGGTCTTCCACCTTTATTTTTCATTTCTAAAAATTTTTCCTTTTCTTCATTAGTTTTTAACATTTCTAATTCATGATCTTCAATCCGTTGTTTAATTTCTTTAATATCAATTAATCTTAAAGCATCTAAGACATCTTTATTTGCAGTATGTGCATTTTCAATCTTAATTTTTACCTCTTTTTGAATTTCTAATTTTTCACGTCTTAATGATGCTGCCTTTTCAACAACATAATCTGTATGTAATCTAATTATATTACCATTTAATAATAAATTCATTAATATTGTTAATATTGAAATTCTTTTAACAGCATTAACATTATGACAAAAATTTTCTAATAATTTTTCAGGTGTCGGAGTTTCATCAATTGGTGATAATAATTCATAAATTGAAACAATTTCTTTCTTAAACTCAGGTATATATTCACACATTGAAAAAACTCCAATTAAAATGATTAACCAATTACCATTTTTAAAATCTCTATTTTGTAGTCTTTCACGCCATGTTACTTTCTTATAATCAAGAATTGAATATGCATTATGATTTATTTCTTCTTCTTCGTCTTGTTCGTCTTCTTCAACATCAACATCAACATCGGCATCATTTGTATCTTCTTTTATTTTAGTATCATGAGCATCACCATTATTATTTTGATCATCTTCACTTTCTTCATCAATTTCTATTTCATTACCGTTGATAACCTTTGATTCGTTTAATTTATTCTTTCTCTCTCTTTCTCTTTCTTTCATCAACTTCTTTTGTTTCTTTTCTTTTTCACTTTCTTTAATTTCAGCTTCAATATCAGTTGGTAAAGTTATTAATAATTCACCTTGTTTACTAATAATACAAGATAATAATGCACAAAAGATTTCAGCTAATAGTGGTGATGCCTTTGATAAATCTTTCCATTGTAATGCATATATAAAATCATCAAATGTAAAAGTATCTATTATAAAAGCTTCATGAAACATATTAATAAATATCCAAACTTCAAGTACATTAGACATTGAAATAGGACAACTTTCATAATCAAATGGCAATTTTTCATGATTTTCTAAGTTTTTCCAATTTGGTTTATTTACGTTTTGCTTTATTGGCAATAATAAATCATCTATTATGATTGGTTTATGGGATTTTTTCTCTGAAGATGTTTCATTTTCTTTATTATTATTATTATTATCTTCTTCACCAACTTTATTGTTAGTATTACCATTATTATTATTATTATTATCATTGGAAGAAGAAGAAGAGGCGGCACTATTGGCATTATTTTTATTATTAGTAATAGTTTTCATTTTAGTGTTATTAGTAGAATCTTTTTTACCTCGGGACTTTGAAACATTATTATTGTCATCAAGTTTTTCATTTTTGCCTTCCTTTTTAACCTTTGATTTTTCAGTATTAGAGTCTTTAAATTTAGAAGACTTTGATTTCCCTTTAACTGGTTTTAAATTTGAATCAGAAGAAGGTGCAGGTGCAATATTGACAAAATTTTTATTGGAATTATTATTTAAATTTTCATTATTTGTCAATTGATCCGCTCCATTTTCATTTGCTAAAGAATCAATTAAATTAATACCTTTTTGAATTGCATTTTGTTTAGCAATTTGATAAATTCTTCTATTTGAAATTTTAATTGATTTAAAAAATCGTTGACATTTTTCATAATGCCAAACTTTAATTCTTTTAATATGAACATAATAAAATGGATCATTAATTGAATATTTTTCCTTTAAAGAAAATGGTCTTTGAGTTACAATAAAATGAGTATTATTTGGATCGAATTTATCAGCTATTTTAACACCAGAAAATTCAAATAATTTAATAACTTTATCTCTTGATTTATCTTGAGATTTTAAATCTTCAAAATATGCAGTTGTACGTTTTAAAATTTGATACCAATGTTCACACCATTTTTTGTATAGATCTTCCTTTGATGGTGGAGTTTCTTTTAAATTTTCAAAAATTGTATGAGAAAATCCTCTTGTTGATTTCATACCATAATCTATTGAATTTTCATTTTGATTAAATGATTTAATTAAATTATTATCATTATCAGATTTTTTCGATGAGATTAATTTTTTATTATCATTATTAATTTCTTCAATATTTGAATCATCATGTTCAGTTTCATTATCATCATTTAAAATTGAAATTGATTTATTACTATCATCATTATTATTATTTGAATCGATATAATCAAATTTTCTTAAATCATTTGGCCAATCTAATGAAATTTTATATTTTTTAGCAATTTCATCCCTAATAACCCAAGGAGCACCTAATCTATTTGATCTAGTTAAACTCATTTTAAGGAAAGTTTTAACATAAGATTTTGTAAATCTATTCCTTTCACGATAAATTAAAGAAGGATCTTCAATATCAATTTCATTTTGATCTGCAGGCAAATAAATTCTATAACTTATAAATGGACTTTTAATTACACCATTTGAATCCATTCTTGAATTAAAAACAACTTTTTCTTTAATTATACCATGAGCTCTATAACCTCCAGTATATTTAACAATTACTTTATCACCAGGGAAAAAATCATCTTTAAATTTTGTATAAACTTGATCAACTAACATATCAATTCTTGGTACAGTTGAAAATGATACATGTCTTAAAATTGGCTCTTTAACAGGTTCAGGAAAATTTGATTGCATTGAAAATAATTCATTATGTTCAACTTTTAAAGCTTCAAAAAATGTAAAGTTTGAATTACCACTTGTTTCACAAACAAATTTTTTAACATTATAAAATGACATTCTATTTAAATAATCTTCATAAACTAAAAACCATTCACCAGTTTCAGGTATAACCCAAACAGGTGTTGATGGTGTTGCATCTTTTGGTAATAATGGAGGTGGCAGAAATGAAATTGGTTTTCGTTTAAATAACACCTTTAATAAAGAAAAGAAAAAAATGATTTGTTAGTATTAGTATTTTTTGATTGATTGGTTGATTGATTGATTGATTGATTGGTTGATTGGTTGATTGGTTGATTGATTGATTGATTGATTGATTGATTGATTGATAATTAAATGAATTTATTCTATATAATACATACCATTATGATTTAATAGATTATTCTTGTCTTCTAAAATAAGAACGATAAATGCAATCTGACTCAATTAAATAATGGAAGAAAGAAGACTAATAATAAAACAAAGGAAAAGAAGAAGAAAAAGGAGAAAAAATAAAAAACAAATATGTTTTGCATTTTAAATTTTATTGTATTAAAATCAAAATTAAAATCAAAATTAAAATCAAAATGGAGAGAAATCAGAAAAAAAAATACAAACGCCAAATACGATTGGTTATGTTATGTTATGTTATGTTATGTTATATTATGTTAGGTTATGTTATGTTATGTTATGTTATGTTATGGTATATTGTGTTTGAACGATTTATTATTATAATATAATAACAGTATAATTAATTTAATTTGTACTATATACATTATATACATTATTTACAAGTTATAAAAGTGACGGGTTATATAAGGTATTTATTTATTTAGTAATTTAGTAATGATTTGATTATTATTTATATAACCAACCAAGGAAACCTTCCTTTTTACGATTTCTAACATCTTTTGGTTCATAAGCATTAATATCTTTTGCAATTTTAATAACTGCACCATCAGCGTCATAATTTCTACCTAAAACATCAATAAATTCACCTTCAGGATCCATTAAATAAAAGAAAATTGAATGATCAACTAAATAATCATCACCAGGTTTTAAATCTCTTGGAGTGCTGAAATAAACTCTATAATTTCTACAACATTTTTTAATTTCATCATAATCACCTGTTAAACCAATAATATCAGGATGAAATTCACTTAAATATTCTTTTAAAACATCAGGAGTATCTCTTGCAGGATCACAAGTAATAAAAATTGGTTGTAATTCAATATTTTTTTTCTTTAAATCATTTAAAATAATACCTAATTTATCTAATTCATCAGGGCAAATATCAGGACAATGAGTAAAACCGAAATAAATTATTGAAAATTTACCAATTAAATTTTTTTCAGTAAAAATTTCATTATCAGATGTAATTAAATTAAATGGACCACCAATTAATGGTTTACCAACACCTCTATTTGATTCAGCTTCTTTACGTAATTTTAATTTTTCCTTTTCATTTTTAAATAAATAAGTTAAACCAGCACCAACTGTTAAAAATAATAAAAATGATTTCCAAGATAAATATTCAACAGGTTTTCTTTTCATTGTTTGAGATGCATATTTTTCAGATCCAATTGGTATACTTGATAATGGACGTCTTGAATAACTTTTTTTATCATTATTATCATTATTTAATTCATTATTATTATTATTATTATTTAAAATAAAACGTGAAGTAGAAAAAGTTCTAAATGTATTATTTTGAAGTTTTAAAATTCTTATAGTTGACCTATTTAACATGATTAGAGTTAATATTCTTAAAATAGATTAGAAAGAAGAAGAATTAATAATATTAACAATATTAATAATAATAATAATAATAATAATAATAATAATAATAATAATAATAATAATAATAATAATAAATAGTATGATTAAACATTATATTGTATTTCAGATACCGAACTCAACTCTCAGCAAACAAGAAACAACAAGCAACAAATTAATACATTAATTTTTTTTTTTCGCTTCTTCACTTTGTCTTTGCTGATTAATATTATATATTATAGAAATATTATTTATTATACATGCATGATATTTCATTTAATACATACAGGAAATATTATATATATTATATATAGACAGATAGATTATCTTATTTAATTTTTACCAGCACCTGCTCTGAAATAAATAACATCACCATCTTCAACAACATAATCTTTACCCTTTTGCATTAATTTACCAGCTGCTTTAACTTGTGCTTCACCACCACATTCAACTAAATCATCATATTTCATAACATTTGCTAAAATAAAAGTTTTCATTAAATCAGTATGAATAACACCAGCTGCTTGAGGTGCTTTTGTACCTTCTCTAATTGTCCATTCTCTAACTTCAGTTTTTTCACCAGCTGTAAAATATGAAATTAATTGTAATTTTGATCTCATTAAAGTAATTAATTTTGGTAAAACAGATTTTGCACCAATTTTTTCTTCTTCAGCTATTCTTTCTTCATCAGTTTCCATATGAGATAATCTTTCTTCATAACAAACTGATAATGGTACAATTATATCACCAGGTGAATAAGTATCAACCCATTCTTTAATTTTTGGTAACCATTTATTCTTTTTACGTAAGAAATCCTTTTCACTTAAATTAATTAAATAAATTGAAGGTTTTGCAGTTAATAAAAACATTGTATTAATAATTTCAACTTCTTTTGCAGTCCAATTTTGATTTGCAACTCTTTGACCATCTTTTAATAATTCAATAATTTTTTCAACTAAAATTGCTTCTTCCTTTTTTTGTTTAACTTCTAAACTTTGTCCACCCCTTTTTGTAATTTTTTCAATTGCTTCTAAATGTTTTTCAGCAAATTCAATATCTTTTAATCTTAATTCATTACTAATAATTTCTAAATCTCTAACTGGATTAACATCACCTTCAATATGAATAATTTCTGCATCATCAAAACATCTAACAACTTGATAAATTGCATCAACTGATCTAATATTTGCTAAAAATTCATTACCTAAACCTTCACCTTTTGATGCACCCCTTGTTAAACCTGCAATATCATAAATTGTAATAAAAGCTGGACATCTTTTTGGTCTACCATACATTTCCATTAATTTATCTAATCTTGGAGATGGAACAATAACTCTTGCTTCTTCTGGTTCAATTGTTGCAAATGGATAATTAGCTGGATTACCTAATGGACATCTTGTAATTGCTTGAAAAAATGTTGATTTACCAACATTTGCTAAACCGACAATACCTGATTTAAGATTATTACCTGGACGACCAAGTAAAATTTTCTTTTCTTCAACTTGTTTCTTTGGTGGCATTATTTATTTATTATTATTCTTATTATTTATTATATTTATTTATTAAATATTTATATTACATATAATATAAAGAAAGATAATAAAAAAAAAAAATGTTGAAAAATGTTTAACAATGTTGAAAAATTGGACGATCATTAAAAAAAGAAACAAAAAAAATTTGCATATCGAATGGACGATCGACGCAATGATTAAATTAAAATAAATTAAAATTAAATAAAATAAAATAAAATAAATAAATAAATAAATTAATTAGTAAAACGATTATAAAGTAAAGAAGAGTAAAATAAAAGAAGTAAAGGTAAAAGTAAAGTAAAGTAAAGTAAAGGTATGTATATATTTATATGTATTTAGTTATATAAATTCAAAAAAATAAGATAAATTCATATAAGAAAATGAAATTTAACTTGTTTTCTTTTTTTCTTAAAAAATATCTTTTTTAACATTAGCATTAACATTAACATTTTTCATTAGTGGATGCAATAAATTGTCTTTCAACTGTTGATCCAGATTCTTGATCGATTTCAGAACTTGTTACAATTTGTTCCTTTCTTTGATTAAAGAAAATATCAAAATCTTCAACTTCTTGCCATTCTTCAAAAAATTTAAATTCAAAAATTTTTGCATCTGGTAATCCATTTATTGGTGATAAAATTGTTAATAATAATAAAACACAACTTGAAGCTGTATAACCAGTAAAAAATGAAAAATAATAAACATAGGTTGCACCAATTGGAACTTTATGAGTTTTCGTTTCACCAACAAATCCAACAATATTTGGTAATATACCACAAATATATGCAATATAAGCTCTCCAATTTATACCTTTAAAATAATAATAAGGTGATGATTTATTTGCAATAAATAAATCTTCTAAAATTAAATAACCTTTCTTTAAAATATAATAATCACAAAAAACAACACCTGCAATCGATGAAAGGAAAACTGAATAAGCTGATAAATAAGTTGTAAACATTGAAGATGATGTCATTAAATTCCAAGGACAAATTGCATAACCAATTATTGCACAGATAAATCCACCTCTTCTAATATTAATATATTTTGGTAATAAAGCTGTCATATCAGTACCAGCAGATAATGAATTTGCTGAAATATTTGTACCTAATTGAGCAATTGCAAAACCAAATGAAATTAAGAAAACTCCACCTCTATCACCACTTGAATAACCATCTAAAAATCTTGATAAAACATCTAATGGATTCCAATAAGTTTCACCATATAAAATTGTTGATGCAGAAGAAACTAAAATACCAATTAAACAAGTAATTGAAAAACAAATTGGTAATGAAATAAATTGTGACCAAATTGCAGCATTTGGTTTATTTGCAAATCTTGAAAAATCTGGTGCATTAACAATTAATGTTGCAAAATTTGCTAATGAATTCATAACAGAATTAATAAATGCCCAACCAAATTCTGAACCTGAAATTGTTGAACCTTGATGAATAACTGGTCCACCACCATCTGCTTTAACTAAAGTCCAAATTAAAAATGCAATACCTGCAATTGGACAAACAATTGCCTTAATTGTAAATAAATGTCTAACAATATGAGGTGGGAAATAAATAAATGGTAATTGAAATAACCAAAAAAGGAAAAAACTTAACATTTGAAATGATGTTATATTACCTGTTAAACTATTATGAATTTTAGTATTTAAATTATTACCAAATATTGCTCTTAACATTAATTCAACACAATTACCACCAATAGTTGATTGAACTCCAAACCAAACACATGCCATAACAACTCTATTAATAATTGGCCATAATGAACCCCAAATTCCAAATGATGATCTACATGAAACTGGGAATGAAATATGATATGCATTACCAACTCTTGCAGATGCTGTAACAAATGCAGCACAAAGTCCATAACCAATCCAAACTGTAATCCAAGTTACCCACCAAGAAAGACCTGCTTTAACACCCGTTGCAGCAATTTGCCATGTATTAATATTAAAAGAATCTGCAATCCAAAAAAATACAAAATGATACCAATGCCATTTACGTCTTGCTTCTTCAACTGGACGTAAATCATAATTAAGTAAAAATAATTGTTGAATATTAAAACCTTGAGTACCATCAATTTCTAATTTATGTAACCATTTTTTTAAAAAAAATTCTTTCTTTCCATCATTATTATTTGAATTATTATCTTCAGGATTAGAATCTGCCGAAAGTGCATCAACGGGAGGTGCATATTTAACATCAATATTATCATCATGGAAAAGATCACCATGAGAAACAGAAGGAGAAATCATCATTGTCATTATATTTTAGATAATTCCCTTTTATTTTCTTAATATTTTTTTAATATTTTCTTAATATATTTTATAAATAAATACCCTTCTTTTTATGTCTATTTTATTCCAAACCTTAAAAATTCAGTTGAAAAATATAGAAAGTCATCTCACTCTTTATACAATTTTTTTTTTCATTTGCCGCACAGAAAAAAAAATGAAAAATCTGAAAAAGGAAATAAAAAAACGGCAAAAATGATCTATTAAAATACCACACATTGCTCTTATCTTATCTATAAATCATTGATATATACACTTTTATAATTTATAGATCGATGGAGGAAAATCTTTTAATGGAAAATTCAATAAATCAATCAATCAAGCAATAATTGAAGATACATATATATATATATATATATCTATATATATTCATTTACGGTATTATTGCTACATTTGACCACCCGCTTAATGCTAATCTGTTATTACCATCATCCTTATCTTCAGTACAAATTACTGCTCTCACATAATCACCTTTAGTACCAACACCCTTATTACCACCAGTGATAACCCCTACAAATACATCATTTACAACAATACAATATTCATTATTATCAGTAATAGTACTAGTAGTAGTAGTAGTAGTAGTAATAGTATGATCAGTCTTATCATTAGTATTATCATCATCATCATCAGTAGATAATTTAGATGAAGATATGATCCCAAATTCTCCATTTTCATAACCATCAGTAATTACAATAGGCGGTTCTACTATACCTATAAAATCTCTACTAATTTCTGATTGTTTCTCTAATATACTTGCAAAATCCCATCTACCAATACCATTTAAAATAAGTCCAATACATAAACCACACATAAATAAACTCCAAAATAATCTACCACGACATCCAAATATAAATATAATACCTAAAACCCAATGATGAATCCTTAAAATTAATCCTGTATCTTTAATAATTATTAAAGATATTATTAATAAAATTATACTTATTAAATATCCTTTGACAATTCTTATCAAAATACCTAAATTGTATAAAATTTTAATTTGAATTAAAATACATGAAAAAATTAATATCAAAATACTCAAAATTGACAAAATACCACCTTTTGCATTTTTGATATCGCTCCATATTAATCTATCAATTGGTAATTTTTCAAATGTTAAATTATCAATACCTGTAATCCAAATACCAATACAAAATATTAAACGAACAAAACTTCTACTTTCATTTAATGATTTTTTAATAATTTTAAACCATAAAAATCCCATTGTAAATCCTAGTGGTATCATTCTACCAATATAAATACTAATTAATTCTAATCCATCATTATTATTATTATTATAATCAATAATAATTGGTGAATCAATACTGAAAACAATACTACTATAAACAATTAATAAAATAATTATAAAAAATATTTTATCATCTCCTATAATCATACTTGTAATTATACTATTAATTATTCCAATAAATAATACAACAATTCTTAAATCATAGATATTTTTACTATCTTTAACATTATTCCAATTAATTTCTTCAATTGTAAAACTTGCTGGAAAGTAATTATTAAAAAAATAATTTTCATTATCATCATGAATATTTTTAGTAACATTAATTTCTTTATCAATTGGAAAATTATTTGTTAAATTCATTTTAAAACTACCACCAAATAAATTACTAATAATACCTTGTTTATAAGCTGAAATACATGGGAAACTATCAGCTCTATAAATTGGATTTAAATTATAATTTTTAATTAAACTTTTAATAATATAAGGTTCATAAATTATTTGTTTATTTGCAAATCTAATTTTATTAAAAGTTTTACCATCACCTTTACAAAATGATGGACATTTAACTAAAATTTGTTCATTATTATTAAATTTTGAAATACAATTTTTTGCATTAATTCCACATTCAAGATCTGTACCAGACCAAAATTCATTTGATTTACCACAAGGTAAATTAATTAACGGTAAATTATTAATTGATGGTTTTTCAAATAAAATTTTATAAAATAATTTTTCATAAATTATAATCAATAAAAAAAAATATATTCCATAAATTAAATATTTAATCTTCCAATTTTCAATATTTTTAATTTTAATTGGTAATTCATCAATTAATTTAATATAATATGGATTATTAAATTTTGTTGTATTATCAATTATAATATCTGGTCCATTCCAAATTTTAAAAAATTTAGACATTATTTTATTAATAACAGAATTACTATTATTATTATTATAATCAATATTACTATCATTACTATCAATACTATCATTAGTATCAGTATTAATATTATTAATTGAATTATTTAAATTTGATCTTAAGTCACCTAATTCTATGTCCAATTCAATATTTTCAATTTCATTTCTATTATTTTCTTTAATATTATTCAATGGTATATATTTCATATTTCATTTATATTTGTAACCTTATATATATAATTATATTAATATTAAAAAATAAAATCAAAATCTGTAAACTAAACAATAAAAACAAAACTAAACAATAAGAAAAAAATAAAAAAAATGAGAAAATCATTCTAAGTACTAAGTACTAAGTATTATAAAACTGTTCTGACTGAGTGAACTGACTGATGATGACTCAATGAGTAATAATTTGATTTTTTTCATTTTTCACATTTTCACATTTCATTTTATTGTTTGCTTTACGTTACTTTACTTTTTTTCTTACTTTTACTTTCCATTTTTTTCATTTTCATTTCTGTTCATTTATTTCCTTTTAATAAGATCTTCTACAAAATAGAATAAAATAAAATAGAATAGAATAAAAAATGTCTGATTCAAGAACAAATTCAACAGCTCCAACTCAAGAAGAATATGATGATTTACGTATTTTAGCAAATGATCCATTAATTTCACCTGAATTACTTATAAAAGAAATTCCAGCAAGTAAAAATTCTTTAAAAACTGTTATTAAAAGTCGTAAAGATGCAACTTCAATTGTTAAAGGTTTAGATGATAGATTATTAGTTGTTGTTGGTCCATGTTCATTACATGATAAAAATATTGCAATGGAATATGCAAAATTATTAAAACCTTTATCAGATGAATTAAATAATGATTTAGTTATTGTAATGAGAGCTTATCTTGAAAAGCCAAGAACAACTGTTGGTTGGAAAGGTTTAATTAATGATCCTGATCTTAATGATTCTTTTAATATTAATAAAGGTTTAAGATTAGCAAGACAAATTTTCGTTGATTTAACAGATTTTGGTTTACCAATTGGTTCTGAAATGTTAGATACAACATCTCCACAATATTTAAGTGATTGTTTATCATTCGGTGCAATTGGTGCAAGAACAACTGAATCTCAATTACATAGAGAATTAGCTTCAGGTTTATCATTTCCAATTGGTTTTAAAAATGGTACTGATGGTACTTTAGGTGTTGCAATTGATGCAATTAAAGCAGCTGAAGGTTCTCATCATTTTATGGGTGTTACAAAATCTGGTTTAGCCGCAATTATTACAACAAAAGGTAATGATTCTTGTTTTGTAATCTTAAGAGGTGGTAAAAAGGGTACAAATTATGATGAAATTTCAATTAATGAAGCAAAAAATTCTTTACCAATTGGTAAAACAATTATGGTTGATTGTTCTCATGGTAATTCAAATAAAGATTATAGAAATCAACCAAAAGTTTGTTCTGAAGTTGCAAGACAAGTTTCAAATGGTGAAGATAAAATTATTGGTGTTATGATTGAATCAAATATTAATGAAGGTAATCAAAAAATTCCAACTGATTTATCACAATTAAAATATGGTGTTTCTGTTACTGATGCATGTGTTTCATTTGAAACTACAGAAATTATGCTTAGAGAATTAGCTGCTGCTGTTAGAGCAAGAAGAGCAAAAAAAAATTAATTAGTAATTAATAATTAATAATTAATAATTAATTTAATTTACTTAGCCTGATATAATATAATATAATATAATATAATAGTTTTCTTTCCTTTCCTTTTCCTTTCTTTTCTTTTATAATAAATAAATATCCATGTTTAAAAGTTTATAAGTATATATTATATACATATTTGAATATCCGTGTCATAATAATAATGGGCGCCGCAGACTGACTCATTTTTTTTCATTTTCTCATTTTTTCAATTTTTCAATTTTTCACCACGATATGTAATATATACATATACACCAAGATATGCAATTATTTATTCAATATTTCTTTTTTCTTCTTTCTTCTTCTTTCCATTTCATTGATTTTCTAAACAAACTACTAATGTCAGTCGTTCATATTATCGACGTAGAATCTGGAAATTTACAATCACTTAAAAATGCCATTACATCACTTGGTTTTAAAGTAGAATTTATAACTATTGGTTCAGATCCAGCTTTGAAAACATGTAAAAAGTTAATACTTCCAGGTGTTGGAAATTTCGGTCATTTTGTTAAACAATTACATACAAGAGGATTTATTCAACCTTTGCAAGATTATATTTCAAGTGGTAGACCAATAATGGGTATTTGTGTTGGATTACAAACATTATTTGAAAAAAGTGAAGA